>JAUELK010012551.1:0-14145 GCA_031471215.1 Gastropteron pacificum | reverse complement strand
GAAGAAGAAGAAGAAGAAGAAGAAGAAGAAGAAGAAGAAGAAGAAGAAGAAGAAGAAGAAGAAGAAGAAGGAAGAAGAAGAAGAAGAAGGAAGAAGAAGAAGACGACGACGACGACGACGACGACGACGACGACGAAAATCCACAACAGCAACAAGAGACACACGTAGTTTGTGGCATAAGTACATGTTGTTTATTAATCAATAGTAGTATACTGAAGTTGTACAATGTAGTCTAAGCACTGCTCACACCACGTACCAAATGATAAGAAGGGTTGGTGTGTGTGTCAGCCATTCATTCAGTATGCAAATGGGGGGGGGGGGGGGAAAATTTTTTAATCCGTGGTCTAATTAGAATAAATTAGAATAATGTATGCATCAACTACAAAAACACATGATACAAGAGCCTACAAATAAAAGTACATGTAGTTAAGTGGTGGTAGTAGTGGCTTGGGGGGAGGGGAGGGGTCTTAATGAGAACAAGTATTATGTAATGATGTGATGACATTACCAGTAAATTGTCTAAACTCTATTATCATCATGATATAGTGTTACAGTCACATTACAAGATTTCACTAGTCATTAGAGAGTGCAATAGGATAAGACATTAAAGAGCAGCAGGTCCTAGACAGTCAACACCAGTCTATTCTACTGCTTCAGGGTGAGGAGAAGACAAAGGGGAAAAAGCGTCCAACTAATTAAGACCATCTTTTTTTTCATTTTTTTTAAAGAAAAAAAATAAGGAAAGAATCGTTGCGCATACATTAGCATCAATTCTCATGTTTTACGTTTGCAAGTAAAATTCCTTGGAAGCAGAGCGGGAGACAGTAAAGTTGTATTGATGATTTTGGAGTTATGGACAAAGATATCAAGATGGTGGCTACAATACTCTAACTATTCAGGGATGTGAATGGGCAATGATGAACAAATCTGAAAAACATTGCATGCATCCTCCAGTATAGGTCTTGAGGTATTCCATCTGGTATGTTTTACGACTATCTGTTGACTGGGGGTACACTTCTTTTTCTTCTTCTAGTCCAGTAGTTGTAGTAGCCGCCTTTGACTTTGAGCTTCAGCCCTCCGGACCAATGCCATGTAGTAATATGTGGACGTCTTTCCAAGGTATTGTCTATATCAGGGTATGGGGGTAGGAGTTGGTCCCTCAAGTCTTTTAGTGGAGGGCACTGTAAGAGTTCATGTACTATTTCGTGCAGGTTTGATTTCAGACCAAATCTCAACCATTTACTTCCATAGTTTTGTCTTTATTAACAACTGACAACAAAATCACCCAAACTGCCCAGGATAGGAAAAAATGGCTACATACAATTGTCAGAGAGATAGAGTAAGACAGACAGTGGCTACAGTCAGTAACATCATGAAAGCAGTCCAAGCGTCTCAGAGGGAGAACTGGGATGAGCAACAGCTTTAAGTCAGCGAGTAACTAGTAAATCAGTATTTTACGAGTATTTATACCACACAATCCAGGACCAACACAAAAGCATTGCTTGGCCTAAGAAAACGGTGTAAGAGAAAACTCACTGAGCTAACCTATGCCTAACTAAGGGTAACAACAAAGCAGCAGCAATCAAATTGAGGATATCGTTTCATTAGTAGGTAAAAAAAATCTATCATCATATTAAGACCAACTTTCATCTTTGAGAAGTGAGACAATTCTGATAACTGTAAAAATCCAATGCTATCTGTCACTAAAATAACTATTAAACGTTTCTATATAAGAAGAAGACTATTCTCTTAAAATACTTTTAATACCTCTTTGTGAGGTTAAAACCAGTCGGCTGACAAACAAAATGTGATTTCAGGTTACATGTGAACCTTTGAGATCCCTGTAGACTACTTGAAATAGTAGTTAGACAAGTGAAGTACATGTAGTAGTAGTACAACAACTAAGAAGTGTAGCCACCAGTACATACTTCACTGAGACTGAGTGGGGAGACAGATGGAGGGTAGTCACAAACAACACAAACACTGGACACAGACAACACAAACACAGACATCACAAACACAAGGGATGGTGGCAGTGGCAGAGGGGACCCACAACAAATGTTTCAGAATTGTCTCAAAACCTACACTATTCCCTCTCTCACTTAATAAACAACAAGCGGTTCTATTTACTTCACTTGTTGAAATGGCAGCTATATGTAGTAGTAGTAGTAAGTAGAAAGAAAATTCAAAATAACCTGAATACTAGACCTACTACAAGACGGGCAGATTTGAATTTGAAAATTTCAAAAAGTTAAAAAAAACAAAAAACGGGCAGGTAGTAGCTGTAAACATTTCCTTGATCATTGTTGTGTCAAGTATAAAGTATTTCGTCAACATTGTTATGTCTAGGTCTTTGCTTGGAAGACAGGTATTGTAGTAATGACCATATCACATTTCCTGCAAACGACAAATGAACTGATCTTGTGGCACTTGGCAGGACTCGATCACACACAAAACTGGTTCTAACCTTATACTACACCAGCCGTGGCCAGATGATTAACACAAGAAGGTACCAAGTCAAAAGGCCTTTGCTTTGTGCCTTTTTTACTTACGGCGGTCTGGAGTTTATTTAGAAAGACAGTATATCCATTTTCGCAAATTTTACAGGAGAGCCAAAAAATAGTTTTTTCTTTATATAAGTTATGGACACACTGTCTTTCGATTTTTAAGATACATTTAGAGGACCTAGACTAAAAGATGCGGAACGAAATTTGCTATAGGGTGACGGTGCTAACTCAATTAGGCCAAAAAGTGGATATACTGTCTTTCTAAAAAACACTCCAGTGGTATCACTGGCTGGTGGTGAGGTGATTTCGTTGCTGATTCTGTCAAAGCTTGAAGCAAAAAACTTTGTGGTACATGAACACACTGACTGGCTGTGATGGTCTAAAGCTGCTCACACACTTGATAGTAGGCTTTCTCTTCCCCTATCATCGGCATTTTAAAGTCATATAAGTAGAGTAAGAGGTGGGACGTATATCTCAACATCTGCCTCTGATAGGATGGGGGTTGAGACCAACCCGAGTTCATTCCATGTGGTAATGGCTGGGACACAATTGCAGCACACACAAAGTTGGAGGGACAAAGGGAAAACAGACCAAGTATGAGAGATCTCTCTCTCTGTATCACTATCAGCCAGTCCTCTTGCAGGACATTGCCTCTTGAACCCTCCTGCTATACAACACTCTGTCTTTTGGTATTCTGCCTGCTTCTGTAGTAGTTGTTCCCAGCCAGTCCCTTATTATATCCTGTTCCCATCTTCTTGTTGGTCTTCCTCTGCCTCTTCTGCACTATGAATTATTCAAGAACCAGATCATGCTGGTCACTGTCCAACGAACAGTAACAAACTAGCAGTGACCTACGACCTATGAGCAAATGGTTGGATTGTTCCAGTGACACATGGACAAGTGAAGGAATAATAATGATGATGATGATGGTAACAAGAATGACAATAATAAAAGTAATAATAACAAAGACAATATTGATTATTGATGTTGATGAGAGCACTGTAACAAACTTTTACAAATGTCGAAATGTACACCAAGCACTTGGCACATGTATACCTCCCCAGTCTTCATTCTAGTTTCTTTCTATCGCACATTCCTTCCTTCAAGGCAAAAATAACCAACACTTCATCTACTCTAGTTACAAATAAATAAATGAATGAATAGGTACACACACATTAGCTCAGTAAAAATTTATGATGAAAATTCGGATGCTAAAATCGTCGTGTAAAATAAGTGGCCTCAATATAATACAGACTCATCAAACTAATATGGAACAGTGATAACTAATTGCCAGTACTGGTAATAAAATATACACACACCATCCCCCGTCCCCATCTCTCTCTCAAACTCTCTCCCTCTCACTCTTCTCCCCTATCTTCTGCCTTATCCTTGTCTCTATATAAGTTACAAGTATAAGCCCCTCCCTCCTCTCTTTCTTCCTCTGACTCTGCCTCAATTGTCTTGTACCCCTTACCCTCCTCATATCACCCTTCCCCCTCACCAACCCAATGCAAAGAATATGATAATAACAAACAGTCCAACACACACACACATACATACTGCAGGTACAGATAACACAACTAATGAACAAGCAAACAAACAAAGACTGAAGATAACAAGCCACTGAAATGCCACCAGAGTGGCAGAAATTGCACTGAAGCAGGGCCCCTACAAGACATAGGTGGGTGCCCCTGAATAAATAGTGGGAGGATGATAATTGATATCACTCTGACATTCCATTCATCAAACTCAACTGACATCTCTACATCTTTATTTCCCTTTTTCTCTTTCACAAATGCACATGAATGCTTGCACACACATAACCTACAAATTCACTACTCTTTCATACTTGAAAACAAAATTTTAAAAAAGTCTTCATTCAAATGAAATTCTACAGATATTTCGTAAGAGATGAAACAGAAAAAACAAAACGACTGAGTCAGCCAATGTACAAATATACATAAAAATGTTTTTCTTTAGAACCGTTTTTGTTCAAATGCAGATACCATGAACATTTAACATTTTTTTTCTGTATTTCGTGAACACTGGATGATGAAAGTCTCCACTGCATTCTAGTAATGAAACAATCATGACTTGTGGTTGATTGAGTTGTTAAGTAGCTGTCAAACAAGACTTGGTAAGCTTCTAAATGATTTAAGCAGCGATAGTGTGGCTTATACAGCGTACATGTAGTTATTGAAAAGTGACAAAAACTTGTCCCTTAGTTTATAATTGTCTCTTCTCGGATGTCACTAGAAGGCTCATCACACACACACACACGCACGCACACACACACACACACACGCACAATCTCACACAGTCAATTAATGTCTACAAGAGCATACCAAACACCAGTCAGTATAAAAAATCAACAACAAAATGAGTACAAACTTTGAAAAAACACACAATGTCGCATGCACAGCAAATACAGCAGAAATAATGAGAAAAAAAAACATGGTTTAAAAAATCAACTAACAAACAAACTAACAAGTAAAGATATGAATAATAAAACAAACAAACAAATTGAGATATGAATTTTTAAAAATACATGATGACATGAACCGAATGAAGCACAAAATGGTCGGTATGTTTCTCTCTCCCTCAGAGAGAGTTAAGTTTAACAAGTGTGGAAGTCAGATGTAGAAAAAAGAGCAGGGACTATGGAAAAGAAAACAAAATAGAACTTAATGGTCGCCATCTGAGCTAGCCAAATGTGACAATAATAAAGACATATCAAACCACATTGAGCATCCAGCCTCTATACACAGTGTACAGTATGCTGATAGGAGCACACCTCCGTACAACATAGGCTAAGTATAATACAATAATAATGGCCATGATGATGATGATGATGAAGATGATGATGGTGATGATGATGATGGTGGTAATGATGATGATGATGATGATGGTGGTAATGATGATGGTAATGATGATAATGATGATGATCAATCATAAATGATTTCAAATACTATCAATGATCAAATCTAACTTGAGCCAAGAGGTGGCCCAACAGTTCAACTCGCTTGACTGACGACCAAGAAGTGAGCCCAGAGTAGTGAACCCTGGGCATGGTGGGCAGTTATCCATCTTGCCATATCAAAAACAGACGTTACTATGTAGATACCACCGACCTCTAACGCGAGCTAAACTGCATCACTCGGGGCCGTATGACTAAAATTTCAAAACCCTACTCACAGACAGTATTTGAAATCAGTGACAAACTGCTGGCTACTACAGTATTGAAGGAGGAAGTTGAGTTCATTGTTCCATAATATGATCATGATGATGTAGTTAGTATAATACAGACATGGGAAGTGATCAGATCTTGAGACTGTGAGTCTATTATGACAGATAGTTCCAGACATGCTGGCCTCCCTCTCACACTCTACACACTCAGACACACACTGGCAGAACTGTCTATACAGTATTATACACTGACTCTCATTCTTAGTGACCTTTGAGTGACTGAATATCATCGCTGCATCTTTACTTCTTCATAATCTTTCTACTCTGCTATTATTAGCCAACATTGGAGAAAGTGATGCTGTACAGTGAGTGAGTGGGTGATTAGTAGTTTTGTATTGCCTGTCTCGCTCGTCATAATCGTGTACATGTATGTATACAGTTTTACAGTAACTTTATAACAACTCTTTCATTCTTCCAACTCTAGTGTTGTTTTTGTTATTGGCCACCTTCAGTCTTGGAAGACTATGGTCTTTTGTGCCCCACTTTGAGGTTCGATGCATTTCTGCACCTATTTTCCGTGGCTAGAGAAGGCACAGCATTTGCAGCAAAGGTTGGTTGGTGACTTTGTCACTTCGATCCGCACAGTAGACACTGCTTAAAGTAGCTGTATAGTAGTAGTCCCTTTTTTCACACAACTGTCTCACAGCTGATCCTGTTTGTCCTTCAAATACACAAACAAAATTAAAAATAAAATAATGCCTTAGTAGATAGAAGCTTCATAGTCATATCGCCTCTTTCACTCTTCCTAGTCTTGTACCCAACATGTCCCCAACATATAGACGCATGCACCCATTCACCCATCACTTCTCTATAGACATACGTATATACACAAACATAACACACTCAGACAAATACAAAACCTGGTATTCAGATCTTGTGTTGATGTATTTTTTACATTGAAATTTATGAGATTCTAAAATGTACAGCGAACAAAAAAACATTTTACTCCAGAATGTGATATATAAAAACAAAACAAAAATTGTTTCGCACATCAAACATGTACTACATTCACACCCTTAATGCTGACTGTTATTTTATTTAGTAAGTGGAGAAGCTTCATTGGATTACGCCGTTGATTTGTTGGATACACAATGTACAACACAGTATACAGACAGCAACTGCAGATTGTCCTTGTGGAGAAGGACCAGAAAATACTAATCACATCAGCTGACAGACTTGACTACACTTTACATCATCACTCAGGACGCCACTGGTGGTCCATCCTATAATTCTACATTAAGAAAAAAATAGTGCTGTAGCTAGACAAACCTGCCCCAAGGGCACTAAACTTAAGATTTGATTTATGCCTGCCTGTCATCAAGAATGCCGAAAAGACAAATTAGAAGTGCTGATCCATGCATGTCATCAAGAAAGCCGAACAGACAAATTAGAAGTGCTGATCCATGCATCTCCAGCAGAGCCCTAAGTGAACAGATGGCATCCCATGACGAGTGAGGTACTTGACACGACACTAAAGTAGCGAGGGTGTCACAAACATTGACGACAGGGGCTGTGGGAGGGGTAGGTTTGCCACGTGGGGAGTAGTTAGTAGTAGTAGTAGTAGTAGTAGGCCTTATCAAAAGCACTAAGCCAGGTCCACAAAAACTTCACAATTGTCAGGCTATTTATTCATAGCTTGTTCACTTTTTAAACATAAATCCAGTAACAACACTTTTAGTGACGTTTCTTGTCGTTTTTTTTAAACCAGAATGTCTATAATATATTACTATAACCGTTCAGAGAAAGAGCCTTGTACTTGTATGAATTTGCTTACAATGGACATGGCTGGTAGCAGTGATATAAATAGTTGACAGCGATGCATGGTTGTTTAAGCAGATATCCTCTATACATCTACAAAAACAAAATGTGATACAGAGTGAACACTACATCGGCTACATCTGTTGTCTTGATGATGTTAACAGGTTAATATACAAGACCGTGGTACAGTTAACATTAACAATGTCAGCGTCATTCAGATATCCGCAATGCCACCAGAGAGAAGCATACTGTCAGGAGCACAGATTCTACTACTTTTATATTTAATATTGGGCAGTGGTACGACACGGACTAGCACCCAGGACTTCAAGGAGTTCCAGTGATCTAGAGAAAACCATTCTTTCCACAGACCTCACAGTTTGAACTGCAACTGACAAAACATCAATGCTGTGCTTCAGTGCTCTTCCAGGCAGCACATATATTCTGTGTGGCTTATTGTGTTTTAATTGTACATCACACTAAAACAATGTGCCAAATTGGACAATAAAGATTATATTCACTATGACAGAGACTGAACTAGCCCCTAGATAGGAAAGACTGGACATCTCACTCACAGCCCTCACAGTAGAATTGCCAGAGACAATCAGACTGGACACTGCTCTCTATCTCTTAAGAGGGAGGAGCGAATCATCCTCCCGCGCATCCCCAACACGGAACAGAAGGGCCTCCTTTAACACTGAGATACAGACCAACACATGTGAGCTTTCCTGATACTTTCCTATAAGCTGTTTGTACACACGCGAAACGCTAAGGTTGGCTACTCAGAGCTTGCTGGACAGTGGGGTATAAACAACAACCTAAATGCTATCTTTCAACATTTCTACTACATCAATCACACGGACTGACACTACAATAAATGATCTCCAGAGACAGTCTGAATAGACGACAGAGGAGACAAATTGTTGGACCTTCGTGTGTGTGAGTGGCAGCAAAACATCCAACACAATGATGCTGACAGGTGACAAGTGACTATGGTACTAACTACAGTCCAGAATAAGTTTGCTTCTCAATGCTATTGCTCTTTCACACCTTTTCCGTACACAACTCTACAACTTACACACACACACATACACACATATATATAACAAGCATTCAACAAGCAGGCAACCATGCTAACTAGATGACACTGGCTGGCAACTTGTCAAAGACGTCACTGGGCCCTTGCTGACTACTGGACTGCTGCTGCTGCGGTAACGGCGGTGGCTGTGCCTGTTGTTGTTGTTGCTGCAAGCTGCCCCTCCTGCGAGGCAGTGTGGGATTCTCTGGACAGCCGTTGGTGGTGAGGAGGTTGGTACACTCAGAGGATCCAGAACTGCGGGCATACCACAGTGCATTCCTGCCTTCGTGGTCCACCACTCGCACATTGGCATTGTACTGAGGAGAGAACACAGCACCTTTTAGTAAAATGACCGTTATGCAGACCTGCCACAACCTCCAGATCAAAAAGAGTAATCAGAGCCTCAAGAGGAATTTGAGGAAAAAAAGAGGAATAATTACCAAAAGCGCGAACGCACAAAAAAGGCAACGAAAAAAAGAAAAATAAACTCAAGTTTTACAGCTACATTTATCTAAATCGCATTTTTTGTGAAAGAAAAGATAATGACAGGAGCAATCTCCCCCAAACATGTCTACCACTAGATTACTGATATTACAGAAAGGGGTCCTGGGCAGCGCCCCACTGGGGGGAGGGGGGGCACTGCTCGATGGTGTTTTATACATGTACATTACAAGAAGCTTGCTGTAGAGGCGGTCCATGACAAGCTGTTCTACTACGAGTTCCATAAACCCTGGGGAAAGGTTTTTTTACCACCATTTCCTCACCCCACCCTGGTGTAAAAGGGGTAACCGGCTATAGGCATGTACTGCGCCTCACAGGCTGCTTGTACTTTTGTTCAATGTTTGTGATGTGTTATGTGTTGAATAACTCCGCCATAGCCGGTACTAAGCCCGTTTGAGAAAGGAGTAAGGTTGGGCGAGGGGTCTGCAAAAATAATGTTGCTACAAAATCTGCGGCCCATATCCCAGTAGGGGTGATGGGCTTAAGTAAGAAAGTAAGTAATGTGTTGTATGCGTTAGTAGCCTGTTGGGGGAGTTATAGATGTAAAGCGCTTTGAGCTCTCCGTAGGAAAAGCGCTATATAAATGTCATCTTGACTCTATTGTGTTTTCTCACCCATAGCAAGAGCTGTACAAAGACCACATTGCCCAGGGCAGCTGCAATGTGCAGGGCGGTGCGGCCGTCATCCTTGCTGTAGGGTGCGTTGATGTCGTCCATCTCTGCATGGCCCAGGATGACGATGATATTGCGGATGTCCTCACGCACCAGAGCATCAATCAGTTGCTGCGGACACGACAACAAAGTTTTGAAGATAGTAATAATAATAATAACAACATCATTCACATTGTATTTTAAGAACTTGCACTCATCAGTCACACGCAATCGCCTCTCATTCACCATCGCAAACAGCTACATAACAAAAGGAAGGAGATATTTAGCCAAAGTACATGTCAAAAATGAAGACATCAAAATTTGTCTACCACTAACACTGTGTTACTCTTGTTATTATTCGTTGATCCATTTTCTTTTACTACCATCCAATTGGACCTGTCAAACAAAAATCTCTAGGGGAAAATCCCCAAACTGATCTTATCGTATGTATGACAGACAAGGGCCTACTACTTATCGGTCATACCATACTGGATGACGAATAAGCACTGCGTACAAGTATAACAAAGCAAAGCAGACAGGTTAGCATCCTTATGATCATTTCCATTGTCCATCCAGTCACTCACCTGGTTGACTGGAATATCTATGTAAGGGAGAGGGGGTATAAATTCTTTCGCCTCGTATTTGGCACGGATCCATTTCTCTTTCTCTTCTCTGGGGAAACATAAAGACGGGCTTACTGAGATTATTCCTGTGATTTGTCATATGTAATGCGCTGTGAGCATGTTTTACATCTGGAAATGCACACAAGAAATGTAATACATTATTATTATTATTTTTATTTTTATTATTATACTCAGGAATGAACAAGGTCTATTAAGGAGTAAAGTGATCTGGTGGTCTAGTAGTCAGAGCATGTTGGCCTCTTCAGTCAAAACTGAATCCATGACAATTCGATTTGGATTGCAGAGTATTTTCTTATATTCCCCACCAGGTATACTCTTGGAAAAAGTACTTTGTCACACATATCTCACTGTATCCAGGTGTAAAAGGGGTACCCAAATGTAGACAGTAAAAGACTGTAGTAAATTGTGGTATATGGGCGCCAACCAGCCAGCACTACCATTATGCCTTCCAGGAGGTTGAGATGGCTTTGGAATGTAACAGGTCTGTTGGGGTAATAGTGTGCTGTAAAGATCTTCACAGGAGGTTGAGATGGCTTTGGAATGTAACAGGTCTGTTATGGTAATGGTGTCCTGTAAAGCGCTTCAAGCTTGCTGTAGTGCGAGAAAAGGTTCAATGTAAATCGGCAACTATTTCGGCAGAGCATCTGGAGGCGACAAAGCGCCCCCGAACAGTCAGCGGAGGGTGTTCAGCATTCATGGGCGATATTTTTTGGGGACGGCAGAGTAAAGAGGTAAGTTTGAGCACTTCTATCTGACGAAATTACCGCTTTTTTTACAACTTGGTGATTATCGGTATCTACCTTTCATATGACTCGAGTTAAATAATTGTCATTCTACGCGATGTCCAACACCCTCTATCAACTTCACAAAATGAGCCACTCAACCTCGTTAGGCCGCAAATCGAACCAAACACCTTGACCTTGGGTATCCCCGAGGTGAGGTCCAGGATGACATCACTCGCTGAGTTTTTAACGCTTGCTCACAAGCTGTTCTAAGTATAGCATCACATTTGTTACCTCCGAATATACTTTAATTTTTTTTAAATTACGGTTGGGGGTAGGGTTAGGATTAACAAATTATGATTTGTCTTACCTTGGTGATGTGGGTGAAGGTTTTGGCCTGCCCTTGGTGTTGGCCTCCCACACACTGTTGACTGTGGAGTTGCCCACTGAGAGCATCACCTTCACCAAGTCTGACCTGGACAACACAAACAACAACACTTGTCAGATAACACTTCATCTACAGGATGGATTGTCATGGTAACTCATAGTTGGAAACCTGACTTACTTTAGTTGGAAAATTCTTTAAAATGCACATCTACATAATAAACCTTGCCCATGTGCTGTGGTCGACTTTGTGAATTCTTTCACATACGTTCAAGCACCAGGGCTACAGAAAAAGATGTGACATTCACCTGGTTCCGTCCTAAATCATGGCTGTAACCACGGCCACTCATACAGCTCCAATCACTACACAATAACCCTGTATAGCTCCATCTATAGCTCCAGTACTTACCACCACTCATCTAAGTCAATCACTACAAAATAACCCTGTACAACTCTATAGCTCCAGAGAATCCTCCAGTACTTTAGGTCACTGGCCTAAGTCAATCACTACAAAGTAACCCTGTATAGCTCCATTTATAGCTCCAGTACTTACCACCACTCATATAAGTCAATCACTACAAAATAACCCTGTACAACTCTATCTATAGCTCCAGAGAATCCTCCAGTACTTTAGGTCACTGGCCTAAGTCAATGACTACAAAGTGACCCAGTATAACTCTATCTACAGCTCCATCAGTACCTCATCTAAGTCAATGACTACACAATAACCCTGTATAGCTCCAGTACTTACCACCACTCATCTAAGTCAATGACTACAAAGTGACCCAGTATAACTCTATATATAGCTCCAGTGTATCCCAAAGTACTTTAGGTCACTGGCCTAAGTCAATGACTACAAAGTGACCCAGTATAACTCTACAGCTCCATCAGTACCTCATCTAAGTCAATGACTACACAATAACCTTGTATAGCTCCAGAGAATCCACCAGTACTTAAGGTCACTGGCCTAAGTCAATCACTACACAATAACCCAGTATGTCTCTACTTGTAGATCCATCGGTACCTATAGCCTCTTATCCAGGTCCAATCACTACAAAGTAACTCCTATAGCCCCAGTAGAGTATCCCTCAGTACTTACGGCCACTCGTCCAGATCCAATGACCTGACCCTGGAGATGTGAGTCCCCAGGTTACGGTGGACACCTGAACACTCTATGCACATCAAGGCACCCAGGTTGAGACTGGCCCAGTCTGGACCTGAAAGGGAGAGACACATCACAATAAGTCTGTTTCTTTCTTCTTTTTTTTTTTTTTAGTCTTTGTTTTACATCCCCCCTTACGACACTTTTAGATCATATAAGAGGTGGGACCTACATTTTCAAGTCTGTCTCCAATAGGACGGGGGTGGACAGCCATGAAAACTGCCCATGCAACCCATGTTCAGAATGCCCTCATCAGGAATCGAACCCAGGTCGCTCGCTTGGAGACCAAACTCATTTTATGTAATTACAAGCTGATTTACACGGCTTTGCGTGGGGGTGGGGTGGGAGGATACCAGAAACAAAGTGTAGCAGTGTAGACTTACTGGGGGAAGAGCAGTCGGCACAGACAGTGTTTCCCCGCGTTGCCCTGATGGCCTGTAGGCCTGCGGGGTCAGAGTTCGTCTGCTTCTGGGGACACATGCAGACATACACACATACAATCACAATAATGATAATAATAAATAATGATTATACTAACTTGATTTACATTGGGGCATTGGGGGTTTCTGAACACTAGAATATTAATAAATAATAATAATACTTACTTCATTGACATTGTTTTTTCCTGAACACAACAATAACAATAAAATAATAAATAGTGATTATACTAACTTGATTTACATTGGGGGGGGGGGGGGGTCCTGAACACAACAATAATAATAAAATATAATAATAACTTGATTTATATTCAGTGCTTTTCTAAACACAAAGTGAACATTCAAAGACCTTTACAACTGACACTAATCAGACATAATTGGGATCCTCTCAAAGAATCGCCATCTTGTTGTTTGCTGAAGGACTTGCATGTCTCAGTGACCCTAAGAGGGCAGCAAGGCCAGAGCAAGTTGGTAGGTAACATGATTGGGACAAAAGAGCTCCACAGTACTACATAATTACATGCTCTAGTTCAATGAAAACCCACCTTATTTTTGCCAGCATCGTTGGCCTGAAGACTAGAAAGTATCTGTTGTTCTATTGCATCTACCCATCCATCACGGTCCTGAAACAACAACACAAACATAATTAATGTCATCATCATCCAATACACCCAGTGTGGGCCTATCCTGGGCCAGCTAAGTCAAGGATCCCCAAGAGTGCTTCATGGCTTTCAAACAATGCAGTTGTATAATAAAATAATAATAATGGATAGCATTTTGCATTTCCTCGCTCTAGAGCAAGCTAAAAGCGCTTATGATAGATGGTTTATGATAATGATCATGGTAAAAGCTACAAATGCATCTACAACTCCTCCTTGTTTTCCCTGCCAGTCAGTGAGGCCAGTTGTGTCTGTGTTGTTGTTGTTGTGATCAAGCACAAGTTATGAGTTATACACTCTTCAAGTAGTCAAAAAGACCAACAGAGCCATGGCAGTCTAGCTCTGCAACCTGGGACTGGAGGGCCTTCAAATTGGCCCCTTGATCATGCAATTGTGCAAT
>JAUELK010012333.1:0-14172 GCA_031471215.1 Gastropteron pacificum | reverse complement strand
GGGAGGTAATAATTGGAATAATTTTGTCGGAAAAAATAAAATTGGTTATTTCCCTTGTCTGTGACAAAAACATCGATGTATCGATGTTTCGCTCAAAAAACATCGATGTTGACATCGATTTTTTTTTTACGAACATCGCCCATGCCTAACAACAATGACAACTTCATCATGTCCCACCCTTTATTGTCAAAAATTAAGAATGTAGAGAAAACAGATGAAAATGAAACAAACAGAAAATTTAAGTCATTCTTTTGGAGCAAGAAAAGGAAGACAACATAAAGTTGCTTTGAAAGCTTTGAAGAGTTTTATTCAATGATAAAGGCCATTGGCCCATTTGACAATTGATGTTGTGCATAAAAACAATGATAAACACAATAATTGCAAATGAGGAAGCATCCTGAATAGAAGGAACAAAGGACACACAAAGAGAATATGTCATACCCTGGTGGTTTGGAAGATGAGTGACTTGGTCCTCAGGTTAAGCTGCAGTGTAGAGCTGGTAGGTAAGACTACGTCAATGACATCCTCAAACCTGATGTCTTCCACCACTGACAGGTAGTCGTCCACAAAACTGCGCTCACGAGTCACCAGCCTCAGGCCTGTGTGGCTCACACCAAGGTAGCGAATGCCAGAGTAGTGTCCACTTGCCTGCATGAGGAAATAACACATTCACATCATTATAGGCCTACTTGAGTTATTGAGTTACTTTTATTGTCTTATTATGTAATGCGCATTGAGCATATGTTTTCAAATCTGGAAATGCGCACAAGAAATGTAATAAATCATTATTATTATTATTCAATAAACTCATTAAATTCTAAAAGCATATCAAGTCAATCTTTCTTTCCCTCTCGTCTCCTTTTAATTTGAAAATAATGCATCAGTGCATGTACTGTGTACTTGACAAAGGCAACTGTTAACTCAAGAGTTATGTGCAGACTGGTGATCAATGAACTTTTAAGATTTCCAAAATAAATTTGTTCATTCCTATTAATTTCTTCTAGATCTAGTATGTTTTGATGGAGAAAGGCACAAAAGTATCTGTGAAGATTAGATAGCCTACAAATAAAAACCTAATTGACCTAATCTACAATATTTTCAACATCAATCCATCTTAGTTTTCGGAAAATACCTACCAATTCCATGATACCATTTTAAAAAGAATCCCAAAGGAAAGAAATTATAACAATAAATACATATATGAATGAAAATTCACAATAATGACTACTACAATGTTGATATCTCCCAGTCCATGTTGTACTACACAGAGCTGTACAGGTAAAACTGTTTCAAAAGGAAAGAGACCTTACAAGTCTACCTGTAATAACTTACAGTGTCAAAGTAATACATATTATGTCATACACTAATCTTCTGTGACACACAATGATCCCTACCCACAGCCTGATGTGGGAGTTGCACTGTCCAGGTACTGTCTTCATGTAAAGCCTCTTATTCATACTTTTTAAGGGTATGTCTGGGCTACATATTAGTTGTAGGCCTATTAATCTGGTTGAGAGGATTTTGTGAGAACAAGGGATGAAGTGAGTTATCATCCTCTTTTTGCTTGATATTCACTTTGTTAATTCAGTAATATAATAATAATAATACAAATAATAATAATAATAATAATAATAATAATAATAATAATAATAATAATAATAATATTAATAATAGATAGAAGGTATTTATACAGTGCTTTCCCCCACTCTACAGCAACCTTAAAGCACTTTACAGCCACTATTACCCTGACAGACCGGACAAAAACTTTTGTATAGATTTTGTTTTTTATCTAGCAAGAAAACAGAGAGACTATCACTGAGCTACATCAGCAGACCACTCACAGCAATAGGGAAGAGTCTACAGAAGTAAGTAGGCCATTCACGAGCTGTGTCCACAATGACTTTTTTCACTTGAGGCTTCAGCTCTCGTGTCAAGTAGGTGCTCTGATTCACCCCATAACCCTCTGGGAAGAAAACATTGCAAATATTGAAGTACACATTTCTTTACAATGAGAAAGAAAGTCAATTGTCATTGTTCACACCAAGTGTGAATAATATATGTTGTGTTTTGGTTTGTTCTTTTTCAGACCATTTTTCTTCTTAGACTGGACACGGTTGAGAGGATAGAAATAATGTTCTTATCAATACATAAATCTCGTGCATTTATGTATTTCACAAATAAATCATTATTAGATCTAATTGCCATGATACTGCTTCATGTATACTCAAGGGAGGGAGGACTCTTTTGAGTGAAAAAAAAAAAAAAAACAAAAAAAAAAAAAAAAAAAAAAAAAAAAAAGGTAAAAGAATCAGTGTAAGAAGGTGAACTGGCATAAGCAGTGTCAGGAAGCAGCAAGAGGTAGAGAGAGCGGTGTTCAGTGACAGGTAACAAATGGCCATGATAAAGGACAGAAAGGTCACACAGTGGCTGGATCAAGGGGGACAACTGTGGCCTAGACTGGCAACATGACACAATGTGAGAAGTGTCAGTTTCCTGTCATGTCCACTGCAGGCTGGATTGTCCTGAGCTAAACCTGTGGTTTCTTTAGCATAAACTGACTATGCAATATATGTAGGCCTACCACACTTCTCTCTAAAATGCACTATAAGAAAAGATTTTATACAGATCATAGTTTTGATAATAAAGGTTTCATAGTTTGAAATAAACCAAGTTTATTAATATCTAACAATGTAACGACAATAATATTACTAATAAGAAAAAATGACAGCAAGAACAACAACAAGATAGTATATAAATCAATGAAAGCTAAGAAAAGAGAAGCAATGCAGTATGTGACAACTACAATGTAACTTAGAAATATATAGGCATGGTAAATGACAAAGTACATACAACAAAAGGTATTCATAGACTTACCCAGCATACTCCTCATCTTCACCCTCTGGTCCTTAGTGATCCTGATACAGCCGTTGTTGTAGACATCTCCCACAATTTGACAATACACTAAGTGCAGGGCTAAGGCACTCTCAAGCTTCTCTGATGGCCAGAAAACCTCTTTGCGGATGTGCAGTTGCCATGGCACCTGGAAGGAATGCATAGCTTATGTAATAAACTTCTGTAGTTTGTAAATCATTAATGGGTTTCAACAGTATAAAACAAAATGTGGTGTTCTAGAAAACAGCTTTGCTTCAACCTTTAAGCCATCTGCACACATTGCAAAACATGAAGATACATTGAAATGGGCTCCCTTTTGTCGCATTTGTAGAGTAGCCAATATGCAGCCATTTAGAATGAAAACCATTTACACAACTCATAAGATAAGATAAGAGGATTCTTTATTATCCCATGAGGGTAAATTGGTTTCACAATATTCTGAATACATTCACAAACAAACAACCATGGTGGGACACATCTGCATACACCAAGATCAGTACTTTTTAGGAATGATAAAAAAATAAAAATATGCATAAACAAACAGTGTAAAACAATTAAGGATAGTTTATTATGCTGTTGTTACCGTTTTATTTCCTGTGATCAAGTTCTTGATCATAATGTAAGAGAAGGGAACATCATCATGTATATATCTATTTTTTACAATAATGATGACAAATAGAAGAATGCATACCTTGTTGTACATAAGGAAGAACTTTTTGTTCTGAGGGAAAAGTTCTGTGACCACTTTCTCAAAGGCTGCGTAGTCTATCATCTGTTTTGGCAGAGGTTCTGGCTCGGGCAGTGCTGGCGCTACTTGTATCAGTCTGGGCTGTGCAGGTTCAATCCTGGTGTTGTAGTCTCCAGAGGTCCTCCTGATCACCTCTCTAGTCTCGATTGTTTCTGTGACAACCTTCTTAGTGGTGGTCAGCTTGGGAGGTGAGCTTTTGGGAACTGGTGGGGGAAGATCTGTAGAGACGAGACATAATGTGTCATTTATAAATATAGGAATTAATTAATGATGTGCAAAATAGCCATTAGATGTGCTCAAAGTCCCATACATTGCCTTGCATTAAACAAATACAAAAATAGGAGTTGCTGGTGGAGAGAGAAAACAATAAAGCTACCAATGACATATAGACAGTTCAAAGATATGAACAGAAGTCAGAGAAATTTAGTGGGAGAGTTGCACAATTTTAGGTCTTTGGTTTATTTTATACCTTTTTGACGAACGTTTCTGTTTCTCTCAAATCATATACTTCTTAGAGCTAATATTGAAAAGCTTGAAGACCAAAAGCGTTTATTTTTCAGATGTGGTCTTAAAATCTTCAAGTACCTTTCCAAGAGAGTAATACAAGAAGCACAACACTACCTGTTTCGATGGTCTGTGCATAAATGTTTCCTCCATCGACTGTTTCAGTGCCCTCTGACACTCTTGGGACAGGAGGAGGAGGAGGAGGGGGAAGCAAGGGCAGGCCATTGACCAATGAGGAGCTTGCAACATCCTGTGGAGCCTTAGACTCCTGTGACGAACTCTGTCCGCCCCCTCCCAACTTCTGCTCCAGCAACTTGAGGGTGTGGAAGTGAGAGGTCTCAACCAGGGACTTGGTGCGCCGGAAATTTTTCTAGGGAATTGAAAAAGGGAAACTCTAGTTTGATATGGTTCATTATGGGGGCATGTTAGTACAGTAGGTGAAGCGCTCAGCCAACACTAAATTTGTCGACCATGGGGTCACAGGTTCGAGCTCACCCTAAGCCAGCTCAAAGTTGGTGTTCACTTTGAGTGATTTTTCAGCCCCTGGTTCCTTGATAGGTGGGACCGAGCATCTAGTTTCTCGGATAAGGACGATAAACTCGGGGGTCCCGTGTGAATGTTGCGCACGTTAAAGATTCCTTGGCAGTTTGAAATCGATGAAGAGTAGGCCAGTTATTGTCGCTGTCAGGGCAAATTTCAAAATTAAACCCCATCATAACCCCCTCATTTCCTTTGTGGTTACTGCGTGTTGGCTTCAGCGAAAAGCGGAGCTCATAACACAAAGACGAATTTCCCTGAAAAGGGATGAAGAAAGTGTATACAATACAATTAGTCATCAAGGGCATAACACTTCTCATAGGACAAGATGGAGTAAGAGTATAACAGGTTTGAGAATGACTAGGGAATTCTTGTTATTCTCTCCCAGTGGTGAATAAAACTAGTTTTAATAAAAGTATGTCAAATAACTTCCTTTACATGTATAAACATGACAAGCCTATAATGAGCCGATATGTACTGTGCAAACTTCTTCACTTGTGATACTGATTCTATTGGTACACATCTAAATTCAACCGACTTGTCATCCTTATGTAAGTAGCCCTTTGCAGACTCACCTCTCCACCTTCCTTCTTCAGGATAGACTTGGGCGGTTCACTCTCCTCAGGAGATGGTTCTGTCTTCTCCCACTTCTTCTTGCCCAGCATTCTGCTCTCAATGCCATTTGCCACATGCTCATCAATTTCAAGTTTCCCAACCTGAACAGATCGCACAAAACAACCAAACTTCTAAAGCAGTCGAGCTAGAAAAGAAAATCCTGCATTTAGACACTTTATTTAACAAACATGTTATTTGAAGAAGAAAAAAAAGGAAAATCTCCTGACATTGGCCTTGGCCTTAAAAAGATTAATTGATTTCAATGATATTCAAACGCAATTTTGTTTCAAACCTTCATAAGACTTAGTTTCAATAATCAGGACTCAAAAAGACCTTGAGAAAAAGAAAACATATAGATCTAAGGGAAATCAACTTATGCTAAACACATAATCTATGAACACTTAACTACCAGAGACTTAAGCTTGCTCAGATTACATAAACCATTGTTTAAGCAGCAAAATACTGAACATGTATCATTGCATTCCCCCTCTAGTCCTTTCTTGTCATAGAAAAAATGATCTCTCTAGACTTCAGAAGAATACTTAGCAAATGCACAATTATACAGGCTAAATTACCAGCATAAATGAAATCATTCATATGGTTTGATTACAATGAAACTATTACCTGGATGTCATATTTCTCCTCTCTCTCTACTGGTGGCGGCCACACAACTTTGCCAATCCTCACAGTGCGAGCTCTACCAGATTTGTCTCTGATAGTGAATGTACCTATAGACAGGAAGGCAGCCAAATTGTCAGTAATCTTGAAATCAATCGTAACTATTTAAAAGCCAAATAACCATGTAACAATAAAGTACTATAGCAATGCAAAATTGAGCAGTTCTGTTACAATCTATAAAGAGGTAAATGATGAAAGCAAATTTACTGTTTGCTGTTTGTCTTCATCATTTCTTCTCTTAGAATTTTTATTAATCCAATTTCGGCATCAACTTGATGTTGATCAGTACCAGGGTATCAAGGTTTCCTTGAGAAAGATGAGTGCAACGAGCCAATCATTAGAGTTCAACAATGTAGGAAAACACTTTTTTTAGAAATGAATATGAACTTCTCACTTCCCATAATGATTTTTTTAAAGAGAAAGGAACTGCTACATGTTGTACTCACCTCTGTCTCTGTCAATGTCAACTATGGGCGGAGGTGGGGGTGGGGGAGGGGGAGGAGGCACAGCAGGCTGGGTGTGTAGTGGGGTCTCCTCAAAGGTCACTGAGGTGATGGTTGGTGGGGGTGGGGAGGCGGCCATCACTGGGGCATCTATGGTAGACTTGCTGGTGATGGTGATGTTCCTGGTCACAGCAACTGGTGATGAAGAAAGACAGTAATGATGTAATGATAATGATGCCCATTTGAATGACAAATTCCCTGACTTAGCAGCTAGCTCAGTGAGCTTTACATCATATTTATGAATGAATAAACATCATTGATGCTTTTATTGTACACCATACTGCATTAGGAGACTTCATGTAATTCACAACAAATTATACATTCTTATTCCATAATTCCTTTCCCTTTCCACAGGAGAGAGATGTTCACATGAAACAACCTTGTATAGCAATGCAAATAAATCAAACAGTGGGGGAAGTTCAAGCTTCACCTGTCATTACCTGCATATTCAACAAGTGACCTATGGAAATATCTAAATAATGATAATAATGATGATGGAGGGTCTTTCTAGACTGCATTTACCACTCCCATTGCAAGCTCAGAAAGCTTAAATATATCTCCCTTTAAATCAGTAGAGGTTCTGTTGAAGTGATTAAATAACACTCCTCATTAAGATTCGACAAACAAGTACTTCAAAGACAGGGTTGTTATGCAATACAGTGTTAGAGAATCTATAAGATATTGCTCTATACAAATCGAAACAGATACAGCCGACTGTGTCTGTTTAAAGCGAAACCTGTTTTACCTGAAGCGTTTGCTTGATCTGGCATGTCCAACTGGAGGTTTGGCCGAGGGGCGGGGGGAGGTGGGGGGAATTTGGTTTTCACCGAAGGTCCCGGCTGGGTCTGTTTGTTCTCATAGGAAGACTTGAGGAAATTCACACGTCTGGGACTGCCTGATGCTGGGTCAGAGGGCACCTGAACAAAGACATTAAAAATTGAAAAACATTGTTCTTACATAATCATAAAGCTCCATACAGCTTAAATAAAGCCATAGAAAACACAGAGGGCAAGACATAATTTTCCTGATGAATCAAAAGTCTAGCACATGTCAAATTTCTGCAAAGGACAATTTAGCAAATCACATGCATACAAAAATGCTGAAATACACTCTCTGTGTCCTAAACATCTTGCATTTCAAGCAATCTGTCAAGAAAAACCTCTAAACTCAGGACACCAACATTTAAAAGTTACAGTTACAAAGCAAGATTCAATTTCTTTTTAAGAAATAAAATTTGTGCCTGACCACCTTCTACATCTACAAGTCTAGAGTCTCTGTCTAAGCAATATTTTCAAAGAACAAAGAAGCAGAAGGAAAACAACTAGAAGACTAAAGAAGCAGAGGTAAAACATCTAGAAGACTAAAGAAGCAGACATTGTGATTGCCTTACCTGTGGAGGGACTCCTCCATTGACCATAGGCACTGAAGGAGGTGGCCCCTGGCCAGCAGAAGCTCCCAAGAAGCCCACACTGAACTGGCTGGACCCAAGGCTGGAGCCTGGACTGAGTGGAGTGGCGAACTGATTCAACACTGGAGCCTGCACAGGTGGCTGAGGAAAGGGGCCGGTGATGATAACACAAGCTTTTCATACCATCATCATCACCACTACTACTACTGGAACTACAATGTTTGGCTTTTATGATATGATATGGTATAGTTTTCGGGCATCGGTAGACCTTTTGGTCTTTTGCCCATTCTTGTGATCTCTTTCTTTTAAGTTAAAAAGTTATTGGCAAGAAATAATGTAGCAGGGAAAGCTCTTGCAAGAGAACAATGCCACAATGGATATAGCTTTTAAATGTGAAAGAAAACATGCAAAAGGCAAAGGCGTTACATGAAAAAAAAATACATTGGTTTCCTAGTTGAAAAAAAAAGTCTTTGCTTTAGTTTAACTGAAACCCAAATATACATTTATGCTAAAAGTAAAGCATTGATCTACCCCAACAACTTACCACAATGGGCTGCTGATGGTGCAGCTGCACCTGCTGCAACTGTTGCCTCAGGACCTCTTGTTCAATGGACTGCTTCAACAACTTGTTCTGTAGCTCTTGTTGTTGCAAAGCAGTCTTCAGAACCGCCGTTTGTTGACTGGATGCCTGCAGAGCTACCTGGGCTTGTTGTTGTTGCTGTTGGTGTTGCTGCTGTTGTTGCTGTTGCTGGAGGTATGCTGCCATGGCTACCTGCTGTTGTTGCTGCTGTTGCTGTTGTTGCTGTTGTTGTTGGCTCTGAGTTTTGGAATTTAATGAAGGGATGCTTTACTACATGTGCTGCAGTGGTTCACTAACAAGTTTCTGTCATTGAAACATTCTTTAGAAATTCATATAAGAATTATCCAGGCAGATACAAAAAGTAAATCATATAGATTAACAGTACAATTCATTGTTGTCTGTATTTTTTATCCTATTCAAAAGCAATAATAATATGACATCATTTTCGGGCCATCATTAGACCTTTTGATCTTTTGGCCGTTTTGGGGGGTAATTTCTTTCTTCATGAGAAGCGTACAAATCATAAGTGTCATTTCAAAGGCACTTAGAGCCTACTAGGGGATAGCCCCTACATAGAAACTCTTTACAATTATTATCTAATTGTAAAACTTCTTACCAAGTAGGCTTGCAGTACTGCTTGCTGTTGAGCCACTTGCTGAGCTGCCACTTGTTGCAGTGGGTCTGTGCATGTGGGAATAGAAGGTCAACATGGTCAATGTGAGGTCCCTTTCCGAGTCAAAACTGCTTTTTCAATCCTCACCAAAATCAATACATTAAATCTACAATTTACTGAGATATAAATAATTGTGAACAAATTGTGTTTGAAATGAAGAAAATTGAAAGAGAAAGGCTTTTCATACTATACAATGCTTGATACTATTCTTCAAAGGAAAAAGAGAAAGAAACCTTTTAAACAAAACAATTTTTCTACCCAAAATATTCTAATGCTGAGACATAATGAATGTTATGGAGAGTGAAGTTGGAATAATAAATCAAGAGGAGGAAACAAAAAGTCAGTGACATTTCACAACTATTCCTTCTTCTTCTTCCAGTAAGTTGGATCACTCAGACTTGAGAAGTACTCCCAACGCGCATGATTAAAAGTTACAATCTCATATCATCAATAGAAGTGCTACCGAACACACACACAAATAAGAAATACATAACATTGAAACAATGCAAGACTACAGCATGAATTGTGTCATAAGAATATCAATATTTTCATTAATAAGAGCATATTATATAATCATTGGAACTTACCGCCAACACCCACACCTGCTATGGGTGGGCCAGCCAGGTTGAGAGGGGGCACCAGTGGAGGGGCCATGTTGAGGCCTGGGTTGGTGATGTTCAGTGGCATTCCTATTTGGGGCTGGTTCAGGGGCTGTGGACAAAATAATTTGTTTTTGTCTATAGATACAACACAAATAATTTGCCCTTGGGAGATTAAAGTGATTATCTTTTCTTATCTTATGAAATGTTGCTACAGATAATGCTAAATAGCATTTATAAAGCGCTTTTCCCCACTCCACAGCAAGCTCAAGGCGCTTTACAGCCACAATCACCCCGACAAACCTGATGCATTCCAGAGCCTTCTCAACCTCCTGGGAGGCATATTGGTAGTGCTGCCTTGGTTGGGGCCGGCGCTCATACCAACAAGATCTTTCACTATCTATAGTCGGGTACCCATTTTACACCTGGTACAATTAGACTTGTCATAAGTAAAATACTTTGTAAAGAATCAATAGGTTTGTCATTTGTAAAATGTGCAGAGCTGAATGTAAGATAAATGCTATAAAAGTATTCTATACAGAGCAAACTTATTTACTGCAATATCATACCTGAACTCCAGGGACACCTTTGCCTCCTCCCTTGATGCGACTTCCCAGTCTCGTGCCATCAGTCTCCTCATGGTCGTTGAGAGCGTTGTTGAAGATATCCTCCACCAAGTGAGACCAGTCTGTATGGTCAGAGTTCACTGACATCACCTCATCCCTGTGCTTGCGCCGAATCTGGTCGGACACACCCTTTCCTCGCACCATGTTCCCGCTCTTCTTGTTGTAGCGCTGGTTCAGCTTACTGTGAGAGAGATTGCTTGTGTCCACGGTCTTCACATCTCCATTAGGGAAGTATCTGCCATTCAGTTTGTTTTTTGACAGGTCTTGAATATTGGGGTCGTTGTTGTTTTCCTCATCGTCCTCTGTGATTGTAGTGATGTGTCCATTTGCAATGCCATTGGGGATGTGGCCATTCATGTAAGGAGCTCCAGGAGCCCTGGATCGCTTGGTGTATCTCGTGTTCATACGGCTGTTCTCTGATAAGCCAATTGGGAGGATCTCGGTAGGTCGTTGGTTCAGAACACTGGTGGTTGAGAAGCCAAGCTGTTCATCCTGGTTGTTTGTGTGGGTGTCACGGCGTGTCGATGTGGTGGTGGTTGTAGCGGTTTGGTTTGCGGTGCCTGCTCCACGTTTCTGGTGAGCAACAGTGACGATGGGCACTTCACGTTTGATCATCTCTGGCAGTGGACCAGTCAGAACCAAGATTCTTTCCTTCTCAGGGTTGTGGGGACTGTTTGAAAAAATATTCAGTGAAAAGTTGTTCATGTTGCTTACTCTTGTAGGCCTACATGTAATTGTACCTGTATGATTTTCATTGTAAAGAGCCTAAAGCTTTTTGGATAGGTGCTACACAAATGATCTTTATCACTATCACTGTTATTACTATCGTTAAAAGAATATGAGAATAAACTCTTTTTTCCTTGTTACATGTATATTTGTTATCTATAATTTATCATGGTGTTTCCGTTTAGACAAGCAAGCTAATTAAATGAGGCCTGTAAAAATACTTCAATGTATAGTCTTCAATGAAGAATAGGCCATCTATGTTGCTGCTCAGACAAAATCTAAACAACTCAATACTTTAAAAAAATGACTCAACATTTTGTGCACAGCAAAAGACTACAACATGTATCCAGCCAAATGAATAACAAAATACTACTCATCCTCTACCACTACCACTACCACTACCACTACCACTACCACTACCACTACCACTACTACTACTACTACAACTACTACTACTACTACTACAAGAGCTCACCCGTCATGGTGGTGAGCGTGTCTGTGGTGGATACGTTCTCTGCTTTTGTCCACTGACACCAGGAAGTATGCAGTGTTGGTGGGGAAGCCTGGCACAATCTCAATCTCACTGATCAGATCTAGCACGTAGTCGTAGCCCATCAGCTCAAAGTAGTCCTGGTCCTCCTGGAGCATCAAGGTCCAGCCTTGGCTGTTGTCATGGAGACCTCTGTAAACACACAATATTGAAACAATTTGATCAGAACTACACATTTGTGTACTATCTTTCTTTCTTTCTCTCTCTCTTTCTTTCTTTCTTTCTCTTTCTCTCTCTCTCTCTTTCTTTCTTTCCTTCTTTCCCTCTTTCTTTCTTTCTTTCTTTCTTTCATTCTTTCTTTCCTTTCTTTCTTTCTTCCTTTCTTCTCAACTTATTAGATTTAGAGGTAGAATTGAAAGAATAAAAGAAACCTACCTCTGTTTGAGAAGATGGGAGGTGAAAAGCTCTCCTGAAGTCCAAGACTCAACGGGTCCAATGACATTGATGTCTGGAAAGAGATAAAACCCATTGAGTAAAACACAAGAGCTTAAAAAAGAAACACATGTGAAAACATTAAAATCAACCCCTGAAATTCTTTCTTTCTTTCTTGTTGAAATCATATCAGTGCAACAAGTTATCAAAATGTAATACACCTATTTTGGCACTTGATAATGCACAATATGAAACTGAGTTCTGAGAACAATGTATATGACTACGTCCTTAACATAATAAGTAAAAAGAGTTCTTGTGGAAGAACAAATGGGTATATGTTCCCCTGATTTTCACTCTTAAGACACTCCTATTCCTCAACAATAATTCTTTTATCAAGAACAAAGAAAAAAAAAGCTTGTTGTTGTTGTAGTAGTAAATAATGAGATTATTGAAGCTATCAGGGAGATTTGTCAACATCTTCTCATTGCCTACATTGGCCACTTGAAACACTGTACATTTTCTAATTTTTCAATCTTCAAGACATATATGTACAATAGAATTTTGTTCCATAAAGATTTGCTGCTCTCTGATAACTGTGTTGGTTTCAGCAAAAACTGGAGCTCATAACATTAAAGGCAAATTTCCCTGAGAAGGGATGAAAAAGGTGCATACAATACAAAAAAGTGTTTGCTTGCGGTCCTTTATTCCACACACAAAATTCAGAGACATGTGTAAAGTGAGTTAAATCTGTTTTAAATGAAATCTCACCATCTGGGAACTTGACCTCCAGGGCCATGTTGGCCTTTCTCTGTACTGAGCGCCACTCCAGGAAGGTGGGCGGGTAGCAACGACTCAGCTGTGGGTCCATGAAAGCAGACTGCAGCACCTTGTGCTGACACACAAACTTGTAACCATTCAGGCCAACGTCTGACACATACCTACAGGAGACAGGACAAACAGTTGTTGAATGTCTGTGTAAAGTTAATCTGTTCAGAATGTTATATCACAAATCATTTTCATCATCCATTATATCAAATGTTGTAGAGGGCAGTCACCTATCAGCAACATTGTGTTTAACATGGCAGTACAAGATGATAATACATAAGATACATGTAATGATAATAAATAAGATACATTTAATGATAATGATAAGAACAATTACAAAAATAAAGATTATGATAATGGTGAGTAAAATTACAAGAATAATGATAATAGTGACACAATGATAATAATTAACAACAAGCCATTGAGATCTAAAGGGTATACAATAAACCATTAAAATAAGTTCAAATTTGATCATACAGCATAATGTGATAAGTAATGTGCGCTACAATGTGAAGTATGGCCTATATGAAAGCAAGCAATATATCCGAATCATCAACATATCAATATTGTTTCTTTATGAGCGAGAGGGCATCTTTTCTTATTTCATCTCAACTTACTTGAGCAGGTACTTGAAGAGGGATGGGCTGGGGTTGAAGCAGCATAAGCAGTTTGCCATCAGACGCCAGATTTTCTCCACACGCTCCAAGTTCTGGTTTTGCCAGCACTGATTCACCAGCTGGCACAGAATCTCATCTCGTAAACCTTCATTGGACAGGCCCTGGGCAGGTTTATACAAAAGATTGAATTAAAATTGATGACAAAGAAATGAGTAATCGATGCTTCATGATTGAATAGTATTACATATTTTGTGACTGTACAGCAAAGAACAAAGCTTTGGTCTATGCATAGTACAGAATTTGTCATTAAATGCACTTTGTGTTGAAAGCTATTATACTTGTCCTTTGAAAAATCCATACAATTTGGAAATATGTGCACTGATAAAGGATTGGTATGTTGTTACCTACGAAACTGGACATTTAAAAATGCTTGCAGTCTATACATATTGTAGGTAACTGTTTTTTTAAATACTTTAATCATTGGAAAAGAGAGATATTGAAAGACATGGAAATGGATTGTGAGAGATATTCACAAATATTTTGGCTCACCAATTGTACAATGAAGTCTGAGAGAATCTTTTCTTTCTTCTCGTTCATGTGAGTGTCACACATGAATCGCAGAATCTGAAGCACACAATGAATGGCATAAACAAATTGATGTTAGATTGTCATAAATGAGGTGTGTGTGTGTGGGGTGGGGGGGGGGGGGGGGGGGGGGG
>JAUELK010012222.1:0-22500 GCA_031471215.1 Gastropteron pacificum | reverse complement strand
GAGGGATTCGAACCCAGCTTGTCCACTTGGAGACCAAACGCATTAGAGATGTTGACCGTTCGGCTACCGACTGGCCCTCTGTTAGGCGCATTTTGTCGATATGAGTAATCGATCGATCGCGCAAGTATTGTTCTTGCGCCCACACTCTATGAGGCTTGTTAAGAACAGTTAGCGCGGTTAAGTACTGTGCTGCAAATCTGAGCTTTCGGTTTACAGCGTGTCAACAGAAGTACGGTTAGCACTGTGATGTGACTTCAGTGACATAGTGACTAGGCCTATTTTACATTTGTTTGCTACACCCCGGCAGTGATAAGGTGGGACAGTTTGAACCGTCCTCAGGGCCAAGTAGAGGAGATAGTCCCCAATTTGATAAGGTAGAAACACACACACACCACACACACATGCTGGTTCACAGGGCGCAACGCATTAGTAGGCTTAGGCACCTCAACAGTGATAGTTTCAAGATGCGTTTGAAGTGAATCCTTAATATGTTGTTTTCAGTTGTTCAAGAAACCACTAGAAAGTCAAGAGGTTTATAAGCATGTGTAGGCCTACTCGAAATAACATAAATACTTATTTCAAATTGTGACACTGGGTTGCAGCCTAAGGATTATCCCTCCTACTTCTGTGAAGATCGAGAGAAACGTGGGCCTACTTACGGTAGGTGGTTCTGGAGGATCTAGATCTAGGTCTGTGTCTTTATCTGTTTAGATATGTGTTTGTCCTTCCACTTTGGTACGGTAGTCTACCGGTGTCCACACACTTCGGCCGAACCTCACTTCTTTCACTCTCTTTTGCGCGCATCCATCTTCCTCTTTCTACCTGTTCCTCCTCCCCCCCCCCCCTCTCTCTCTCTCTCTCTCTCTATCTCTCTCTCTCTCTCTCTCTCTCTCTCTCTCTCCCTGTATGGCTCTCTGTCGACCCATCTCACGTACACCATTAACCTACGCAAACATCCAAACACGCACTTCTTAACTTACTTGTGTGTAAGATCTTTTTTTTAATAATGTCATAAGCTACATCAAAGATACAAATATTACAAAGATAACATAATGAAATCTGTTGGGGTATAATGTTGATATGTGTGATGTTCAGTATGGAAGTCAAATTCTACTCTTGTGTATGGTTTTGTAATGTGGGCCAAAGGGCCTTATATACCCCGATAAAAGCACACACTTACACACACATATTATACACACAAATTTACAAACACAGACACACACAAACATACACACACACGCGCACACTAAATGAACACTCACAAACACGGCCACAGTCGCACATTTCCCTTATTTTGAGGACAACAATTACCGTACTTTCTCTTTAAGACAGTTATGCTATGAAATTATGATTTCGTGTTGAATCTCGCCCGCGCAGCGACCATCGATTTCCAACGACCAGGGGATTTTCAGATGATCAAAGAGATGAGATCAGGGGCCGAAAAATGACCCATAGTATTAGTAAGAAATTAGCCATCAGCTTACCGGTACAAGTAGGTATACTGGTATAGGGCCTACTACAAGCATCAAAGTGTGGAATCGAACCAGCGATAGCTTTACTGACAGCTGCACGCTTTGCCATTAGACTGATATTGACAGGGCCTACCAACTGATTAATTGATGATGAGGCGCCATTTTTGATAAGCGTGTTTAGCTCACAATAAAGGTTAACTCGCAATGACACGGTCGGTCTTTCAGTGGGATAAATGTAAGGATAGGATAGCACTCCGCATAATGAATGGCATACATAACAATAGGCCTAATGAGTCAAGCCCTCTATATGGTCCAGCCGAGACGATCCCACTTTTTCGTAGCCAGAACTAGATCTAGATCTAGATTCTAGATAACCTTTAAAATGAAAACATAAGGCGGACTAGTAAACAATAGTAGACGACGCCCACCCGACGACGCTAAACTGCACTTTTACCGGCTCTTTTCTCGGTAATATAAAACAAAAACAAAACTGAAGTTAAGACCTAGCCCACAATGACAAGGCACCTGCTGCGCAGGGGTGGCACGTGATTTATGACACATGACAGCTGTTTGTTTTGGTCACATGGGTGGCATTCTGAACTCGTGACACACTTACCAGCTTACGTATACAACACATCACTCTATCTATCTATGCAGGCCTTGTCCACTGTTCTAGGCCTATACATCATGTAGAGTGTAGTCTATATCACTTCTTTAAATTGGATCAACCTTCTTTATTCAATGAACTGATAGTCTAGACTTCTCTAGATTTTATCTTGCACTGCACTGGATAAGATAATAATAATGATCCCAAGATTGTATCTAAGTCTAAGACCTAGATCTTGGCCCTACTACTAGATCTAGATAAAGATAAGCGAGTTACACCTACACTCAACACTCCGTATCAAGATCCATTCTATTCCAACTACAGAGCTGGACACCCCTATCTGATTAGATATATTCAATACTCAGATAATTCACAAGACGGAATTAGATAGATCTCTACATCGACCATCATCATGGTTTGTTTGTCACTTTTGCATGTCTTCTTTCTTTAATGTTTTTATTTTTTTAATTGACTTGATCAAGAATTTGGACTTGTGTGTGTGTTTGTTTTAGAGAGATCTATTTATCTAGAAGAAGATATTTATTGATTAGCCTTATTGATTACATTATTACAATATAATCTTCTAAAAAAAAAATACTAGATCTAGAATCTAGATCTAGGCTAGTACTAGTTAGTAGATCTAGCTAGATCTAGAATCTAGATCTAGGTCTAGAGATCCAATGATTTTGATGATAAAAATAAAAATGGTATCTATATAGGCCTTATACTTATTACAGGGCTTATTTACTTGTAGGCCTAGGCATAATACTTAATATATTGCAACTTACATAATTTGCTCCACAGACACAATATTAGCTTTCATAAAACCAGTGGGCCTTCTCAAAGCTATTATGTAATGACAACAATTCTTTGAAAAGGAGACCTCTATCTTTTACCCCTTACTCTTTTTTTTCTTTTTCATTCAGATCTAATTTATATCTTTGTTTTCAGGATTACATACGACCAAAGGAGAGTGTCAGGCCTATGGTTGTTGGAAAATGGAAGGTGGCATTGGCAACATGGATTCAGATGCTGAAGAAATAATCAACAGCTTGTCTTCACTTGAACAGAATATGAATACGAAGGGCAAAGGAAAATTGTCATCTAGTATGTTAATATATATATATGTATTAATTAATTGCTAGAACCTTGATCTCGATCAAGTAATAATATATATAACAAGTAACTATTACAACTACTATGAAATATCTCATGCTAACATATAGAGTATAACATAATTTTCATCATCTATTCAACATAATTCTGTGCATCAGGAATATATTATGTTAATACAAGATATGAGATTATTTCTCTTCATTTTTGTTCTCCCCCATCCAGGCTTGAGGGCTTCATACAATGAGCCGTCCACATCCCGAGGCGGCAATACTACTGTTGTAACCATGGAGAACCAGACAGACACTGGCACTGGGCATGGAATACATGCTTCTCTGAGGTCACGAGGTGTCTCGAAGTATGCCTCAGATGCTGAGACTGACGATTTTGAACGGAGCTTTGTCTTTCTGGCAGAAAACTCCATAGAAGCAAAAAAGATCTCCAACAATTACAGGGTTTGTTTCGTTCATAACTATTACAAGATATGCCATATTGCAAGCTCAGTGGCATCTTTACTAGCCTATAGCAATTTTAGAGCAGAGCCAAGATTTTGTTCCATGGGTATAGAGGAATTAAAAGGCTATGTTCTAACATCAGTTTTCACGATGACCATCTCTGTTCCTGAGAAATTCAATTTCAATTTGAAGTACCAAGTGTAGGCCTAGTGTAGAAATGATATAGAAACAATGTAATCTAGAAACAAAGTAAACTAATAGTAATTAGTGATAAGGTGATAGAGAGACATCCTAAACACATTACACAGTAATAAACGGAATCCTCTATAAATTATAAATATTGATTAGTGTCTTCAGCTCAGTTTTTGACAAATAGTGTCTTCTTCTTCTTCTTCTCCTTCAACGATCCAACGACGTATGGGCCTTCGTCCTTCTGTCCAATGCCTTGTGTCAACCAGGCCTATATGAAAGCCGTTCCTTTAATACTTTGCTTGAAGTTGAAGTTTCATTGAACTGGGTACATATGTTCACACAAATACATCAATGACTTAATTTTTTTTACCAATCTATGGTTTGCATATGATTATAAAACAACATCCTCATGGCCAGAAGATCAACTTACAACTGTTGCACAATATTTTTTTTTTTAAATGATTGTAGCTTAGTACATTTTGCCAGAAATGTTAATTGTTTTATGTTGTTTTTCAGTTTGGCCTGAAAAAATGGAAAAGTCATGTGACGTCCAGACCTCTGATGACACGCTCAGAAATAGTACAAGAATTGTACTCAGATATGTCCAGTATGAAAGATGTCAAAGGTATTGTATTAAATGTAGAAACCAATAGGGACTGTCATTTCTCGATATTTGCTACAAATCATTTCAGTTGTGTTTGCACCTGTAACGAATATTCATGGTTCCCAGAATGTACTGTACAGTATGTCTTTTTTTGAAAATGTTCACACACAAAAAATAAGTAGTTGACAGACTACTAATTCCTTTCAACACATCAAGGAAGAGAGATTTTACAATTTGAAAAAAACACGCTGTTACATGTAAAAGGTACTAATAGTTTACTCTGAATAGAAGAACCATTTTCTCCTTCTTAACACTTCTAACAATATCCACTTGAAACCATTCCATTCCAATACAATGCTATGTTGCTTTATTCTCTTCAGTGTCAACAGTGCGACCATTCAACATATTGTATTGTCTGTTGTTTGGCTGGTGGGTTGCATTGATCTACTGCATTATAGGAGTACTCATGGCGCTCACAGTCATTGGAATGCCTTATGGTGAGTGACTTAGAATGGATTTTTTGTTTTTGGATAGCAAATTGAATCTTGTACCAAACCCTTTTGTTTCTAGCACATTGAACACATGAAACATTACAGTCACAATAGATGACGACTCACAAAATTGCAATTGCAAAATTATTGCTTTATCCCAAGTGTTACGAAATATGTATATTTTTTTCTCACTTATTTATGCTCAGAGCATTCCTAGGACTTAAATATTAACTCTTGGATTCTGTGTTGTTTTTCAGTGAAATTTTGCTTCAGAATGGCAAGTTACTTTATTTGGCCTTTTGGAAAATTTGTCCACCAGGTGAGTCTCATGAGTCTGGTTTCTATTTCACTTGCTTTTCTAATCATGGTTCAGAATATTCAAAAATCCTTGTGTTGGAACTACTGGTTAAAATGATTGTTTGTGACACTCAACAACTTCCCACACATTATGTATCAATTCTTGTGTCATTGAGTGTAACCATGCTTTGTTGTATCATGTATCCTACAAATAATTTTTTATTAAATAGAACAAATAATACAAATGCACACATTTGTGCCTGAACGCCAACCCAACTCTTTTCCTTGTAAATTTGTTCTTCCTTTTCACATTGATTTGAGCTTGCTGTAGAGCAGACAATGACAAGAACAGACTCGATACCCACTGGGCAAATCACCCAGCACTGTATAACCCTGAATGCTACCAATAGACCCTGCAACGCAAGATGCAGCCTTTAGATGTCAACTGACCTGTGAACTGACCTATACACACGTCTCAACCACTGAACACATCATGTATCATATATGTAAAGGGCTATATAAATGCTCTCTATTATTATTGTTATTATTATTATTATTTGCACAAAATGCTCTTGAAGTCAATCTTTGCCCTATGTTCCATTCCAGGTTCACAAAGAGGGTGTGCTCACCTTTCACTCCCACTCCAACAGTGCCTCCAGTAATAAGACACACGACTCAGACATTGAGGAGGACAGGGAGACTCAATCACTGCTCCGAGGCTACTCACCCACCCAGAAAGACAGGAATCTAAATGGATCAATGAGAAGGGAAAAGAAAATATGTTGGGGGTTCTGGGTAAGAACGATTCATCGATCATTATCCATTATTTATCTAGCACTTTGAGCTATCCAGAGAAAGTTCTGTAAAAAATGTTATTTGTTTACTAGTAGTGTTTTGTAATTTCTAGCTCACGGTGGTCTCAAATCTGTATCACTTTCACATCAGCTCCACTGAATATCCCAGAGAACGTGCAGCGAAAGAAAAACACAGCTGAAATCTCTTTTAGTTTAGCAGTGTCACTGGCAGATATGATTCTATTGTTTTCTTTATCTGTCCACAACATAAGTTGTCACCTGGTATGTGTATGTTAGGTTAGGTTTAGCACAGGAAATCATAACACGTAGCATTGGTATTGTAACTTAGTGTATTGCAGAACTGTGATGCCATAGAAGTGCTTCTGTTTTACAATGGAGTCCGCTTAAGATAAACTCCTTGGGACAAGAAGAAAAGTTGATCTTATGCAAGTCTTATCTTATCGTCTTATCACCTTATCTTAAAAAACAGGGCTGGACAAAATGTGTTTTTTTAAACAAGATTTTATTTCAAAGAGTTTATCTTATGTCAACTCCACTGTATGTGGTTCAAATTTACGTTCTTGTTTCTTATTATATCTTTGATTGTCTTCCATAGGAACGGAGTGCAGCCTCCTATGTGTGGCTACTGTTGGGCCTGCCTGTGCTCTGTGTGGTACATGCACTGGTGCTTGGCATCTGCTGGTTCTTTGTCGTCTCTATCCCTACGGCTAAGGTAGGCTGTGTAGATTATGATCTTAGTATAAACTATCAAATTGAACAAGATTTTCAACTGGACAGAAGAATAGACAATGACATAAATTAATAACAATACATTAATAGCCTTATGAAGGCATGGGCTTACATGTAATACATACATTCCTACAAAAATGGCTATTGATTATTTATTTAACATACTCTTGCTCTTTGGCACACACAAAATAGCCATAGCATTAGTCTTGTTAACTAACATAGTATATTGCTTGAATCATACCATATCAACCAAACCACTGTAAGAAGATAGAAAACTCTGTTATAGTAATCAATGTTTTTCATCAGATGGAACAAACAAAATTTTTTTGCAGTTAACCCTTAATGAATAGTAGAGCTCTTTTTTGCCCCCAGCTGAATTTCAAGACTCTAACTCGAATCTTGTACCTGCCGCCGAATGATGTCCATATTGGAGACTCAGCTCACATCAACATGGTATGTCTTAACCTGTCATATATTGCAAATATTCCTTCACAAAAAAATTAAAATATGTTGGTGCTTTCGGCTCCTATTTTCGTTACTTACTAGTCCATAGACAAATGTTGTTCTCTATTGAAATGCACATGTTCATCATTCAGCTTTCATCATCACAGGGTGAAATGAGCAGAACCGCTGAATTATTAAGTCATTTTGTTTCCGTAAGAAAGTAGAAAACATTCCCAATAATTAATTTGTAAAACGCAGATTCTTTTGAAATGCGTGAGGCTATCCCTTATAAATTACTCGTTGTATACAGTATGTCTAAAATAAGTTTCGGTTTTCCCATACCGCCTCAAGATGTATACTGTCCCCCCAAAAGAAACAACACATTCCTTGATACCCCAGCTAAAGGTGTAAAGCAAAGGGTTAAAGGACAAAAATTGGATTGTTCCAATCTGTTTCTCCTTCTTTCAAACAGAAAATGTTTCAGTGATTTCTTTTGTTTGTATTCAAATCAACGATATGTTGGAACATATTGCATGCTATGGACATTTTATGTTTCTTTATTTTGTGGACAGTATACAGTACATAACTATCTTTCTTCTTTTTTGTATGTGTGCAGGAAATTGGCAGTGGCACGAGTGAGATCATTATGTACACACATCAGAGTGTCAACCTGTACTACTACAAGTACACAGTGGACGGAGTCAACATCATCCTAGCCAGTATCCTCTTCACTAGATATATATGTACAGTAAAGAAGACAAAAACAACAGCCGAGTGCACTCAATGGCGACTCACCCTACACACCACTACTCCTTGCCTCGCCTTCCTCGCCTTTTGTACAAAACATCCTATCCTACATCGCCACTGTTGCACACAAATCATTGTCACAGACCTAAACACCTACACTGGTTGACAATTTACACTACACTTCACAAAATCTCCTACAACATGAATAATAGCACAAACTACAAGACTATATCACGAAGTCACAAAAAACACAGCCACCACCGCCATTGAACACACCGGAAGTCCACTAGATGTAAATGTACATGAAAGAAAAATGAGAACAAAACAGTTTCACTCAATTGATCCAGTATCTTTGTTTTTTCTTGAAGTAGAGTGAAATCTGCAAGGTGTCGTCTTTTTCTTGTATAACCCCTTTTCATTGATATTTATCTTAATGACTTCTGGAAATAGGACAAAGTTTATTTCCAACTTGCGATCCTTCTCGAGATATGTTTGATTACACATTTACTCACCACTTAGTCATCTCATGCTCTTCTTGTTGATCACAATGAAATATACAATCTATGTTCTTTTTTTTTCTCTTCTCTCTTTCTTTTATCCAAGTAGTTATGAGCCTACATATTTGAACTGGCATTTTGTCCATGAAGCAATTTCCTTGACTTTTGCTCAGATTTATTGTTGTTTGTGGTGCTGTCTTTGATCCTGGGATACTTTGTCAGTGATGCAGTCATTAATGGTGTTACAGTAAGACTGTTTAAGCTTACGTCTGAAGTTTTTTTGCCAGAAAAATGATGTCATCCATGGACTTCTGTTCTCTATACAACAATAAAAGCTCTATGCTTTTTGTAGACGTCATTTTTTCAAGCAAAAAAAAGTCGATGGATCCACTCTGTTTGCATCCTAAAAGACAACGTTATGCCTCTTGATGTGTAAAAATCAGATTGTTTTCTCTTTGTTTTACTCTAGGACAGTGTTTTCTTATCTTTCTTTGGGGACGATGTAAAGAATCTAGAGTAGATACTCTAAACCACACGTTTCAGATCTCAAAAATCATTTCTTAACCATGCTCACATAATATATCGTCCCTCTAGATATGCAGTAGCGTAAACCTCATTTTGTTAGTTTTACAGGATAGTCATGGTTTAAAGTGTTATCTGTTCTCAATTTTGTTTGGCTTACACTCTGATAAAAATCGTCCATATCTTAACCAGTTATGGCTTGATTCCTTAGATTTGTATAGAGGGAAATATATAGGACCCAGGTAGTTTTAACTCGAATCCGGGTCACTTGTGACTTAAGCTAGTAGGCTACATGTTTAGAGGGACGATATATCTATAAATAAAATAGATACTTGGAAGTTCTAGGTTTTATGATTTCTATATGTCCTTTTTACACTGATACAGTCATCTTTGAGATTGATTCATGCTGAGCATTGTTAGAGCATTGTAAAGTGATTGCTTTCTTGCTGGGAAGAAGAAATGTGCAATTTTAGCAAGCTTGTATACTCATAGTCCAGCGACCGAAGAGGCTGTGAAAGGTAGAAGTTCACAATGGCAGTATTCCTAGTGCTTTTTTGTTACTTCTCTCTGTTTGTTCCCAATAGAAATGTATCTTGGGAGTGCTGGCAGTCATCCCTCTCACATACTACATAGGCATGGCTATCACCAGGTGAGATATTGCAAGGTTTTTTTCTGTTTTGTGTGTGTTGTTGTGTGTGGGGTTTTTTAAGTAGACCTATTTAAACGTTGTAATTCACATGAGGTAGACTAACTTAATGAGCATTCAATTTACTATGATTTAAAGGACACAAAACACTAATGGACACATTTGTGTATGTGTGTGTGTGTTATTGGTTTTTTTTTTTGTAGGCCTATTGATACGTAATTCACATGAGGTAGATTAACATAATGAGTGTTCAATTTGCTATGATTTCTAGGACACAAATTACTAATAGACACATTTGTGTGTGTGTGTGTGTGTGTGTGTGTTTTTTTTGTAGGGCAACAATTTTTGAGGAACAGGATAGATGAAATGGTAGAAATAGGCCGTGTGTATATGTAAAGACGAAATTCTGACCCTAAGACAAGACAAGACAAGGAGAATAGTAATGAAAGGATAGCATACTTGTTATGAATGAAACAAGTCTTAGCAATAAGATATCATCCATAAATGTAGTGAAGTGCACTAAAGTAAACCCTAATCTCTCCCTTGCAGTAACTTTCAAAAGCATAACAATGTCCCTACAGTTTGATGTGACTTCGATTTCTTTAGATTTTTTTGTATTTCATTTAAATTCTGTTCGTTGTGGAAAATTTAGACAATCCAATTTGATTAAGCGACTGTACTACATAATGGCTTAATGTCCTCTCAACTTTGACAGTATTGCAGCTCAAAGCAGTTTTGCTATCGGAGCCATATTGAATGCCACATTTGGCTCCATGGTTGAGGTCATCCTGTTTGTCATCATGTTGAAGAAAGGCAAAGACTCTGGACAGAAGTGCTACCAGGAATTGGTCAAGTCTTCCCTCACTGGTACGTGCTATTGTCAGGGATATGGTTCTTCCACAGATCTGTGGATTTCCGTGATTTTGTATTTATAGGAAAGGGGATAACGCTTGCCATGCTGAACCATCAACTGTTGATGTATGAACCACTAACATCTTGGGGTCCCTTGCGTGTTCACCATCATTTTCCTCTTTTTTGGTAAAGGGCCAATCACATCCCTGCATTGTGAAATTTGCTCTCTTCATTTCAATATCACATCTCACAGGGGTGGTAGAAAAGGCTGATAGGCGCTGCTCTGTGGCGACAGTGTGTTGGCTTCAGCGAAAAGTGGAGCTCATAACATTAAAGCGAATTACTGTGTTAAATTGAATTGACTGCAATGTGATTGTACTGTAACTTGTAGATATGTGTATTGACCTCAAGAACAATTACAGAATGCACAATTTTTTCAAACATTGTTTTTAGATACCCTAGTTTCACTGTTTTGTCCTAACTTCCTAGACAGCTGTCATACATTTTCTTAAATCCAATATTTGAATGTCACTTTGTGAAAAATTGTCGATGGTATATCTGTTTCCTTTGTGTTTCAGGTGCCATTTTATGCAGCATTCTGTTTATTCCTGTGAGTACTCAATCTGTCTGGGAAAATACTATTACTCTAAGGTATCAAATAAACATCCCCAACCCATTCCTTATTCCATCTTTACTTTACCAAGCCGTGACGTACCCAGCACCCCGTTTATTAATTCCAGAGACATTGTCCTGACACCCCGTTTATTCGATACCTTAGTGAAAGACTTTGGTAAAAGTTCAAAACATTGTTTAGGTATTTGATTTGTTTTAATCTATAAGGATTAGAAAGTAACTTCACACATCTCGTTGTTTTTGGTTCCCATTCCTTTACTACTGTGATCATTGTCCATATTTGGATTTTGAAGTCATCTTATGATCAGATACTGACAGAAATGTTATATCAGACATCTCAACTGTCACTTGTTTGTAAAGTAAAAAAGGATAGCCTTTTACCATTCCAGCATTTCAATGACATTTTAATTAATCCTTCTTTTCTTCTTTTTTTTGACAAGTGAGGCAGTTGTAGCAGCCCTACATGCCCAGATGAATCAATCAATGAATTTGAAAAGATTGCTTGCATACAAGTTGAAATTTCATTCTTGCCTTGAAATTATTGCGTTGTGGGGTCCGAAAATGTATGCTGTCATATCCCACCAGGGCATGTCCATGATTATAGGAGGCTTGAAGTTCCGCACCCAAAGGTTCAACCCAAAGTCTGCCAGCATTAGTGCCTCCTTGCTGTTTGTGGCTGTTGTAGGTAAGTAGTCTAGACAAATGAAAGCATTCTAGAACTACTTTGCACCACCAGACAAATAATCTCTCAGATAAACAAACATCAGCCACGCAATCTGAAACAAAAGCACAGCCCTTACGTCATCAGTCTTTCTGGGAAAGACAGATTTTTTTTTAAGATCAGGAAAACCGCCCATTAAATACCAGGATAACATTAAAAAGTCAGCCAAATCAGAATAAAATAAATCAGGAAAGGACAAAATAGAGATGAATGTAGAATGATGATGAGGCCGAAAGGTGATGGGTGAGTGTAGACAGTTAGACATAACAGGTATGTGTAACCTCAAACAATGACAAGGATAAAGGTAATAACTCAGTTTCATCATATACCTCCTCAGGTGTGTTTGCACCAACTCTCTTCTCCAACATATTTGGCAGTCTGCACTGTTCGGGTTGTGAGCCCTTAGTCGAGACACAGAGAGGCAATCATTCTTCTGGGTTCATCTGCTCAGAATGTGAGCACACCATGGTAAGTGGAACACCCATGAACAAATAATAGAAAAAAAGTCACATATCCCCAGTCTACGGACAAAAGCGTATAAATGCATGAACAGTTTTCTAAAGATGTGTCAGTGATGTACTAGACACATTTTACATCAGATCAGGGAATCAAACAATTGACATTGATTATGTCAGTCAGGTACTGTTGTACAGGCCCATTCTGTTTATTAACAAATAAAGGTCCAGGCATGCATGAACAGCAGCCAAATATGCATAGATGGGGAACGGTTTGCACGGAACAAAATTATATCTTATATGTATCTTATTGTATCTTATCTAATCTTAATGGATTCACCACCTTGTCTTAGATGCCATACCCATCCTCGTGACAAAGATCATCTTGTATTGCATTGCCCATAAATAAAAATTGGAAGGAGGATGTGAACCATCAATAGATGTGATGAAGAATTCCAAAACTTGGTAGAACAAATAAACTTTGAAGTGTTACCATATGATTCTACTATTTCTATTTTGTTTGTTGAAAGTGAGTAATGGTGAGTTGCTCTGAACTGAGGTCCTCTACAGTCCTACACTGTTTTTGTCTTCCCTAGAACGGTCCATATGGAGACAAGAGCCTGTACAGTAAGCACATTGAGCCCCTTGTGTATGCAGTGTCCATCATCATGCCCATTGCCTACATTATTGGGCTCATCTTTACCATGAAAACTCATTCAGCGCACATCTTTGACGAGTTTGAGGAGCAGCTGAAAGAAGAAAGTAGCAACAAGGGTAAGGAGCAAAGAACAAAGCTAACTTCAAAGCTTTAACTCTACAGTAGTGGATTGATTGTCTTGAAAGGTTTCTTTGTGTGTGGGGGTGGGGGTGGGTGGGTGCGTGTGCATGCATGCATGTGTGTGTGTGTGGAATAGCTTTTCTTCTCTGCATGGCGGAAGAACCAAACCAAAACAATTTCTCGAACTCAGTTTTATTCAAGTTTCATGTCAATTCTCTGCTTTATGAAAATATGTCCTGAACTGATTTTTAAAAATGGTCTGCGTCACACATTTTGTCACACATTTTGTTGTGTGTTACCTCTCTTATCTAGGTCAACACGGCACAGCACAATGGTCCAGACTGAAGAGCACACTGATCCTCTTGGTGTGTGCAGTGGCCATTGCCCTGTGTGCTGACCTCATTTCAGAAAACATTCAACCCCTCTTGGAGGAGACCGGCATCTCTGAGGTACTTGGCTATAGGCCTTTTTCTTGACTTTATAATTTAGATTGTCAGTAGGTTCATTAAGACCATATTTGTTTGTTGATTTCCATAAAAAGTAGTTATTGTAGGGTTATGACCCAACCTAGTGTTAATTATATGTTTATATTACGTTGTCACCTAGATGTGACATGATAAGATATGTTGCTAGTATTTGTTATCACAACCTTTGTTATTTATATCTTTCTCTAGATTGTCTTTCTCATCGTAATCTTGAAGGACAATATAGAGATTCACTTCTAAACTCAATCAAGACTTGAGGAGTTATTCTTCAATTATGGTTGCTAGTACTGATGTGGTACAGTCCAGGACTCCACGTCCTAGTAATCAGTATATTTTTTGTGTCGTCTTTGTATTGGAATATACCCCAAATTTGATCGCTGCAATGTTTATGTCTTGTCTTTTTGTTTCAGTACTTCATTGGAGTTACTGTTCTCTCCCTGGTTACAGAGCTTCCTGAAGTTGTCAACGGAGTCCAGTTTGCCTTACAGAATAATGTCAACTTAGGGTCAGTTGCACTTTTTTTTCCTTCAATGTTTGTTACATTCTGTGTCTTCTGAAGTCAACATCGTGTAACAATTTGCTCATAGTCATAAGTCAAAGGATATGCTTGCTTAACTAAGTGTTCTAAGTAGTGTATACTTTTCCAATGGCCTGTGTTTGTGTTGTGAAATCAGCATCACATGGTGATGTAAAAACCAGCCCCTTTATTAAGAAGATACAATAATAGAATAGTAGTAGGGAGAATCATGATCAAAACCTATTATGGTACAAAATGTGCAGTGAAATGATATTCTTATGAAAATTGACTATTTCTTTATGATGAATGGAATCACACCAATAGCATAATGTGCACGTTTACAATGGTGCATCAGCCAATCGAATTGCTGGATTTTTCAAAATATTCAGGGGAATGTTTGCGCACATGCTGTAAAAAGAATCATATTGTAAAGCTTTCTAAATTTCTTCTTTGTTTTTTCAATATAACGTAAATGTCTAAAAAGATTTTATTTAAATGTGTTTGTTATAAAGTACATGTCCAAATGATTCAGGGTTATTTTATCATGCACTGCCTTTTGCTTCTTTTCCAGTATTGAGATTGGTTGTTCGACGGCCATCCAGGTGTGCTTGGTACAGATCCCTGTCTTGGTGTTTGTCAATGTGGTCTATGTAAGTATGACACTAACTCCATACTCTACATCAGATATGAGCAAACTCCATTCTTCCCCACGCCCCCTACCTCATTAATCAAAGAATATACTCAATACATACAACAAATCACATTTGTTCAGTGAACACCTGTAAGAAGGAATTCAGCCGACTAACCAACCGGGGTCAACCGATAGACAATTAGTTGTGGACTGTCGCTATGTGTTAATCCACTATTTCTGTTTCGACCATCGGCCCAAGCGGTGCCCATGGAGCTAGGGGTTGTATGTTGCAGAGGTCTCTACTAGTTACAAATAATTGAGGTGCCTGATACCCACAAGTTAAAAATATAGCATGAACGGACCCCAAACAGGAAAAGCAGTTTTTGAATCCTGTAGGAATCGATTAGTTTGTTGTGTCACATAATGTTTTAATGGAAGGTGTCTGCATATTGTTTTGCTTTAATGTTATATGACAGCCGTTCCTTGTTTTCGATAACACTATTAAAACAGCACGTGTTGATAAGCTTTAAACGGAACTAAATTGGGACATCATATTTTATTTAGCCCTTACATTATCAGATTTTGTATATCAGAACGACTTTTCTAATTTTTTCTTGTTTTCTTTTTTCTATCTTCTCAGCCAATGGAATTTGTTGTCGTCTTCAATGATGTCCATTTATGGGCGGTCATCTTCTCAGTTGTCATTATCAACTATATCTTTCAAGATGGAAAAAGTGATTACTTTCAAGGTATGTGGCTGTCATTTAACCACTCTTCGCATTATTCATTGCATATTGTAGGATCAAGATGTGAACAGAGAGAAATGTAAATCCGTTCAAGAAGGCTTTAAGAAACACACATGTACTGTAGTGTAAATATTTTGCCAAGCACAAGTTCACATGAAACAATGCTGTACAATTAGAAGACATCTGTGCACCTATGAGAAAAAAAATGAAATAGAAATGTTAATTGTTAGAAATAGAATAAATGCCTTTGTTTAAAAACACGGGGTGATAAAGACTTGTATAGTAGGATTTCATGTCTTATGTTTGTGTCTAAATGAATGTCATTGTCATTCTTCTTGTGTTCCACTTTCTGTGTCTTAGGATCCATTGTGGTGCTGATCTACATCCTTCTCATGTGTATGTACTACTTCATGCTGACACCAGAGCACGCCAAGTGCAAGAACGACCCTGACATCCCTGTGAATAACGGGACCACCACCCTGGCACCCAACACCAGCTTTTCTTGGTTATGAAGAGACACACCTGTGCAACATGCGCGTTGGAGTACTACTCAAGTCTGTGTGATCCAACTTACTGGAAGAAGAAGAAGAAGAAAGAAGAAGACACTACAGTTGAACATGGATATAGCTGCACCCGCTATAGCAGGCCCATGCCTCCAGTGGGACAGATTTGTTTTACTATTATGTAAACTCTATAACCTTTGCTCAGATAAGACACTACAGTAGAACATGGATATAGCAGGACCGTGCCACTAGTGGGACCTTACAGAATTGTTTTTACTATAATGTAAACTCTATAACCTGTGCATGGATATAGTAGCACCCGCTATAGCAGGACCGTGCCTCCAATGGGACAGATTTTTTTTCTATAACCTGTGCACACGGAGAAGACACCACAGTAGAGCATGGATACAGCAGGACCATGCCGCCAGTGGTACCTTACAGAATTGTTTTACTATGTAAACTCTTTTAACCTGTGCTCGGATACAACAGGGCAAGGAAAGGCCTGAAGTTGGATACAGTGGGAGATTTTTGAACGAGCTGTATGCTTAAGTACCGTTTTTTTGGGGGAAAGGGTTGGGATCGGGGCGGTCGATGGGTACCAAACTGGCAGTTGGTGGTTCGATGTTGTGTAAAAAACACCACTGAACCAAAAACAGTCCATCTCTGAGGCTCTTGGGTCACGTAAATCTTTATTAATGTGGAAGGGAGGTAATCACTTAAATTATATGGATTTTCAAACATTCATATTTTCCTACGATTCCCCCTGTATGCCTATAGCGGGAACTGGGTTACAGCGGGATTTTTCTCCTGGAACCAAAAGTCCGGCTATAGCCGTGTTCTAGTGTATTGTGTCTAGACTGTACACAGGTGGAGAAGACTTACTTGATTGAAGTCTCTAGATTCCATGTGGAACAAAGGGCTGCAAGGTAGAGGAGGCGCTATGGTTGAGTGGATACTGATGAATCTGTGTACAATTTTATAAAGGAGAGAATGAGAGTGAGTGGGATTGGAGGGTGGACGAAAGAAACTTCAGCAATTAAGTCTGCCGTCATATGAATCTACAGTTGATTTTTACGTTGATGATATGTTTTTACTACTAATAGTGATTTTCCTCCCACATTTGTAGCACTTTGATTGCTAATTGTGTTTTTGTGTATAGAAAGTTCATGTTCTTATGTAGTGGATATATTGGATCTCAAGTTCACATCACATTCCATTTACCAACATTCACTCAATTCATATTTGTATCTGACATGCTCAGTAACAAGCCAAAAAGAACAGATGGATGTATAGATTCACTGTTTACTTACCAAGGGGGACCAATAAGAATATTTCAGCTTGAGAGAACAGAATGGTTGATCTAGATGCAGTAGTGAATTATCATGTTAGGTTTTTGTTTTGTTTTGTTTTGTTTTGTCCTAATCCATTAGTTTGGATTCCAACACATTTCACACCAACACATTCTCCTTGTTCTAACATATTCATATGTGATAAACATAACTTTTGTATAAACTGTTCATTGACGTCCTTCCACATAGACATTGTTCAATCATAAGACTTTTGTTCTTTGTCCTTTGTTCTCTTTCTTTTTTTTCTTATTTCTTCATTGAATTCATGATGCCATAAACAGTAAGTTATAACATGTAAGCAAGAGCACTTACTGAATGTTGACTTTGTGATGAAAATAAGTGACCTTATAGTTCTTTAACTCTTCTCTTTAATGTAACAATTCTTATGTTAATGTAATAATTCATTTGTTGCTGCTTTTATTCTCCAAATAGCATGTCAATTGTACATTTACTCTCACATTAGTTCAAGCATCAAAGTTACAGAAAAATTATATGGCATGTAGCTGGTCCAGTTGGCATCATTGTTGTGACCGTGAATTTATGAATTCTTTTTGTTCTCTTTTGTGTGTTGCCCATTGGAATCGATACTGAGTTTTCATTTTCTGGCACTATGGAAGTTTAGTTCTGCACTCTAGCCTGGATAGCCTTTCAGGGTTTATCCCACTTCACTGTAGAAGTTCAATGAAGTGTCAAAGGCCCTCTCGGCTAGTGGACTGCTTGGTGCAATGCAGACATCTACTACCAATGTATGAAATGATACAAAGTTTGGGCGCTGTCAGAAACTGAGACCGGACCAGGCTGCTTGTCTTGTCATGCTATTGTTGTCTTTACTTGTATGAAGCCATTGTTTACATAGTTTCTCATCAGAGCTTTACATTCACTTTTACTTCACCTACAGAATTCTTTCCCGGTCCTATAGCTGTAATAATGAGACGAGTCTTTTTCATATAACTGTTTGTTCACCTTTGTCTGTTTTGTTGCTTTTTAATACTTTGTCTTATCTTGAATTGCATGATTTGTTGCATGATTTAAACCATTAATGTGCCGGCAGTAACCAGAACTTTCGGCTTAACAACATTAAGACTCGCATCTACTTTCTTTTAGTCTTCCATAGCCTGCTTTGTTTGGCATTTGTAGAACATGCTCTCAGCTGACTCAAAGCTGCAACATGCACGGTGATAGCCACAGCTTAGCTGTAAATGTACGCAATGAGGCCTTTACAGCGACCTTGCTTTTTTGTGAACATTTAAATTGGGATACTGCTCATTTCAAGAAAATATGTGATTTGTGACCGCATATAATCAATGTACTCTGCATTGTATATTCCTTTTACTTTTATATGTTGTAGGTCTCTATGACATTGTATGCTTTATTTTGCCGAGGTACACCTTGTTTCCAATCTATTTGTCATAACAGCTGTATTTACTACTATGGTATGTGTTGGTTGTTTAACAAGTCAGAAAATATTTAATGTTATTGACAGAACATTTAATATAAAGTATTATTTTTCTTCCTTTACAGCTGTAAAATCAAAGGGTAAACCACAGATTACATTTCATTTTCTGTATTTTTTGATACACGATTTACATGTATATAGAGAAGGACACTATTGTACCTCCTTGCTTTAAGGTATAGCGCCTTGTTGTTGAATGATCTAATCTTCATCTATTTTATCTGACTTGATTCAGACTGCAAAGAGGCAAAGTGATGTATTTGTTACCATATATGCCAGTACTAGACCCAAGGCTCTTACGAGCAACAAGTACAAGAGTGATGATGAATGTTTACTTAGTAAAGATTCTTTATGAATGTTTACTTAGGAAAGATTGTTTATGAATGTTTACTTAGGAAAGATTGTTTATGAGTGTTTACTTAGGAAGTTAATTTATTTGTGGGAGGTGAATGTGTCTACTCTTTATGATGCCTCAATAAGGTAGCAAATAGAGTATGCCCATCATTTTCATTTGAATCTTGTCATGGTAAGAATCGGAACACACATTATGGACTGAGGGGCTGACTTGACTCAGAAATTCTATTGTAAATATCTATAAGTAGATCTATTCTATCCTCCGCAGATCAAGTGTGTATGATACCACATTCATTAATTGTGTTTTCTGAAGATAGAGAACTTCATACTTGGGTCTAATGCTGCCAGTGAGGAAAACTGTGGCTTTTGGCCAATGTACCAGCAGTTCTGCCTACATAGGGTTAGTCATTCTGCTTACAGAGACATCCCACAAGATCTGTAATGTCTATCTACGCTACATAGTCTACATAATAATATACTATATAATATACACATATATAAATCAGATCTGCTTTTCTTTTCTTATATGAATGGTACGAACTGATCCATAAGTGACTTTAACAGTTTTCTCCCCTGATTTTACATCTTAGTTATTGCAAACGACAATGTTAAAACATACCTGTTTACCTAGTTTGACACCTTTCCCTTTTTTACAATAGTGATTTGCAAAGTGTGATGTCATTGTTTTGTAGATTGAACAGTTGCATAACATGCCCAATAATTCATATTTGTAAAACATGTCTTTCAACTACATTTACTGGCTCAAGAGTGCTTTTCTTGTTTGTTTGTTTTTATGATACATTGCTTTTGTTTGTTTGTTGTTGTTGGGTTTATTAGAATCATCAGAGCAATTTCAGGCTCAGTAGTTTGTCCACATAGACACAGAGTTGTGTTGCCTATGGCTACATAACAGGTATTGAGTGTTGCAGAGAAACTCACCTTACACTTACACACACACCCTAGTTCCAGCAATTCTGTCAACAATACATCAATGCCTTCAAGAACAGAATTGACTGGATCTTGAATGCACACAAATTGACATTAAAGTCAGACTGGCACAAAGCTGTCATATATGTGTGCACTAACCTTCAAATTGCTAAGTTTTAAAGCATTGGCCTAGAACTACAGAAATAAGAGGCGAACGCTGAAAGCAACGAACGTCTGACAGGCGATTAGTCTGTCCACGGACGTACTACTTCATACGAATACTAATAACGTACACAAGTTTTAAGCTACCAGTATCTTTCGCATATTTTTATTGCCAACCTTTTCCCTTTTATTAATCCGTGTTTGAAACACTGCAACATGGTTTCTTGAGGGAGACTATAGCAGGTACATTCAGCATTTATACTGGCTTCAGTAAAAATCAGGAGTTGAGAACCCCAGTCAGAGCGACGCTCCCATCCGCAGGTCCAACGTATGTTTCAACGCATCTTTTGTACGCTGCTCCCCTCTCTTGCCAGTAAATGCCAGATCGTAGATCGAGCGACAGACACTTTTAGTGCAGCAGCAAGTGTTTTTATTTTGTACGCGTCCACACCGCCAAATTGACACCTGTCTACCGTGTTATGGGCTTTAGAAGTGTTTTAGCATTTTAATAGAATGCTACCGATGGCAAAGAAAAACTGTCGACACTGTGCAACAATAATTATATACCAGACCGGCCACATCCCCCAGGATTTTCTTAGAGTCCGTTTTCATCACCATGCCCAAAAAAGCCAAAGCTATCGAGTGCGGCGACTTCGGGACAATATCTCTAATTAGCCACGCCATCAAGCTGAAACTCACTGAAGAATGAGGCGAATTCTAGTTTGGCTTCAAGAAGGGCTCAGGTAAGAGTACAAGTGCAAGAGAAGTTGCTGCTTCATAGACTATGCTAAAGAAAACAAAAAACCATGGTGATCAGCAGGATAGAGACAATCCCAATCACAAACATCTTTGTCAACGGAACAAATAGCCAGCTTAAAATACCAAAGACGAATCATCTCCCAGAACGGTAAATGTATCACTGACATCAAGCAGCGAATCGAGATGGCAGAGCAAGATTCCTCGAAATGAGCACAGTGCTACGATCCCACAACATTTCTCTCTCCATCCGAATGAGGTTGGTGAAGTGCTATGTATATTCTGCCCTGTCATATGGCTGTGAGGCATGGGACTTCGACTCAATGGCCGTGAAGCGTCTGAACGCCTTCGAAATGTAAATCTTCCGACGTTTGGGCAGAAAACCCTGGACAGACATGATCAGCAACAACAGCGTCATGGAACGCCTGCAGCTGAAGAGGGAACTCTTGTCCTCTCTCATGGACAGGAAGATTATATTGTTCGAGCACATCGTCCGCCACACCAGCCTAATGAAGCTACAGTACAGTACAGTATACAGTACAGTACAGTGTACACTACAGTGCAGTATACAGTGTAATATGCAGTGCGATATACTTGACAAAAGACAGGGACAGGCAACGTCGAACATGGCTGGACATTCTGAAAGAATGGACAGGCATCAGCATGTGCGCCGTCTAGGACCTAGCGAGGGACCAAGACAGATGGGAGTTATATTTTCGACAACCTCTGGACCGGAGACGTCACCTAATCATCATCATCACCATTATCATTGAAGACAAAACGTTATTCTTTCATCTCAACTTTTTTTTTTCACGAATAGGTTTTGTTTTACAACCGAGTCAGGACATAGTGCTGGATTTTTTTTTTTAGAAAGACGGTGTTTCCACTTTTTGGCCTAATTGAGTTAGCACCGTCACCCTATAGCAACTTTCGTTCCGCATCTTTTAGTCTAGGTCCTCTAATTGTATCTTAAAAATCGAAAGAAATACATGTTATGCATTTTTTTAAAGACAGTATGTCCATAAAAAGAACAAAACAGTTTTTTGGCTCTCCTGTAAAATTTTCGAAAATGGATATACATACTGCCTTTCTAAATAATACTCCAGAGTGGTATGAAACATAATACACGTACCATGTAGGAACATGGCGAAATCGTACACATGTAGGCCTAACGCAAATAATACTATAGGTTCTAATTGGATTACGGATTAGTGGTTAGACTAGCCTGAGATGAAAACATAAAATGCGGCTTCTTTCGAATCAATTACTCGAATTAAACCAGTAGGATGTCATTACATCAAACATCTAGTAGTACGGTGAATTACATTTGAAGTAGGGCGCACACACATTTAAAGTAGGGCGCATATACATTTAAAGTAGGGCGCATATACATTTAAAGTAGGGTGCATATACATTCAAAGAGCACAATACAAATTCAACTCAAAAGCAGTTTACTCGTAGTATGATCCTTTCTCTCTCTATCTATCTATCTATCTATCTATCTATCTATCTATCTATCTATCTATCTATCTATCTATCTATCTATC
>JAUELK010012111.1:0-14179 GCA_031471215.1 Gastropteron pacificum | reverse complement strand
CCCCTAACTTCTGTTTTCTAGGGGGTGGGGGTCTTAGGGGGGCTGGCCCCCCTAATTTTTGTTTTTGAAATATGAAAATCAACAACAAATTTAGCTAGATATAGATAGGGGCTAGGGTTAGGGTTAGGGTTCAAAAAAATGACACACCACCAGGGACCGCTTTCGGTAACCAGTCCCTAGATCTCTACGATTAATCCTGTACTCATGCAATTCTTGTAGCACAATCAACAAAGAATTGGACTGGAGGTCCATATATGGAGTTAAAAGATATATATATATATATGATCGCTACCCAGGGCCCAGGGCGAATAGACACTACACTGAGTCTACTAGTAGTACTGTTGTACTGATTGTATTCCATAATTATCTTTGTAATCAGCATGGTGTTCTGCATTGTTGATTGATAATTGATGTTGTGTAAGTGTAAGTACTGTAGTAGTAGTAATGAAATATGAGTGACGGATCAGGAACATTAGTCATTTACTTGATTTACTCATGATTGTAAATAAACTGTAACTGTTGTAATTAATAAGAGTAAAAAATAGTGTATGAATGTTGTAATTAATGTAAAGTGCTGGGGTTGGGTTTCATTTAGAATCCAAATGAGCACAAGTCTGAACACTCCCCCCCCCCCCTACCCCCAACCACACACAAAATCAATCACTATCTCTTTCTTTCTACTTTCTCTCTCCCCCTCCTCTCTCTCTCTCTCAGATTCAACTCAACCGTCTCTCTCTCTCTCTCTCTCTCCTCCTTACTTCTACTCTTCTGTCTTACCACAAGCAAGATGAAAATTGCCAGTGCAAACAATGACAAAAGAATCATTTTTGCTGCTCTCCTCTCGTCCTCCTTAAGATTTGGAAAACTTGCACTAGAGCTAGACCAAGGTTCTAGATCTGATTATGGATGAAGCAGCTGTTGTGCCGACGTTCTTTTATTTCATCACTATCGGCATCGGCGTTTGTTGACAAGGCCGATTGAAGAGGAAGTTGTTGTAGTTTGTAGACTCGGAAAATAATCGGAGTAGGCTCCCATTTCTCGTCAATATTCGATCATTGCATGCAACGGACAAATCCGCAAGTTTTGTACTCTCGATCACTCTTCTTCGGTTATCTTCGGATATTTGGGACCATCTAGCGTAACTATGAAATTGTTTGGGTTGCTGTCAAAATGGCGTCAATCTATCAAGATCTCTGAAACAAATCAAATGACATAAGTTAAGCGATCGCATAGACTTGAGGCTACAAAATGGGAACTTTTGAGTCACAAGACGATGTGTTTGGGAAGCTTTTAGGTCACTTGAAGTCGTCAGCACTTTTCAATGACTTACTATCTGCAGCGCAGGTGAGTAGGCCTAATCTAGATCTACATCTCTAGAATCTAGACTAGATTAAAGTTAAAGTTAGATCTAGAAAATCTAGTCCAGCTAGGCCACAAAGCAAAGAATAATAAAGAAAGAAGAGCAGCAAGATCCGAGTAGTAAAATCTAATCTACAAGCGCAAATTGTTTTAATATGATATAATGTACGGTAGATAGGCCTCTTCATGGATACACACAATATTTTGGTTTTCTTTTAAATTTCATATTTTTTACTTGAATTGAACAAGTCTTAAAAATAAATTCCTGCAGTAGTAATCGATGAAATAATTTAATTGTCGGGGATTGTAGAGGTATACATATACAGATCAGATCATTCGAATGCAAAATAATATGATTATGCTAATTGTGTGTTTCACAGGAGGAAGCCCAAAAGTCCAACTTGAGAATCTCAGATCTGAAAAAAGGTGTACAGAGCGGTCTTGTCAATGCAGGTAACCACAGAGGCTTTTTTCTTCAAGTTTCTCATTGAATTCTATGTTAGTAGTAATAATGATAATGAAAAGTAAAGACAACACACTAAAATTAGGCAGAGCTTTGAGCTGGATTCAAAGTTCATGGGTGAAAAACGGATGTTTAATAATAACAACAAACAGACCTTGTTGAACATCAAAAGAAAAATAATAGATTTCATTTAAACAAGTAAAATGCTGTATCATTTCAAATGTTCATTCAGGAGGATTACTTCTCTTTTTCTGTTGGCCACTTTGTTCCACAATGAATCAAAAGGGTTAAGTCAAGCAAGTCACACATCTCAGCAAGTTTCACTCATTTCATATTTCATATCTCTTCATGTATAGGTTTGGACCGAAAGTTGCGCAACTCCATTTACCACTTCCTGCAGTTCCAAGCTCGATGTCAAGGGCCAAGCAGTTTCCTTGGCTCACCAGAACAGCTGAAAGAGCCACTCACATACGTCAGGAAGGCTCAGGTTTGTCTCAGACAGCCTCTCCCACTTTATCATACATCAAAAAAGTGTTTAACATGAACCTCTGTAGTCAGAGGGTGCTCTTTTAGATATCTCATAGCCGGCAATCATTATGTAGAGACATTTAGCTTATTTGGTATAGTGAATGTGAAATTGAAACAATCTTCTCTTTTTGATTAAGATAACAATTATCACGTTTATAACATGTTCTTTTTTTTTTTTTAATCTTCTGTGGATAGTGTCTATCACTTTTTTCTTATGTTCTTTAAGTTATGTTTTTAAAAAGTTTATGGCAAATATGTTTCAACAAATACTATTCATTCATTCATGTTTTGCTACTTTGTTTTGTGTGTACTTCGATTCATCCACATTTCTTTAATGGAATATACTCGTTAATTCATTCAACGTAAATTTGTGTATTATTCAACAGATGGCATGGGAGAAAAAGATCTTGAAAAGTTTAAACAGCATGTGCACAGAGCTGACCATTCCCCTTGCCCGCAAGGTTTGTACATCTTTGTTATTCACACCACTTTGTAGCTTTGTTTAGATGTCATGCCTTGAATACTTTTTGGTCAATGCATTCATATTGTCACATGTTTCCTATTTTGTTTTCTTTCTCTTTTGTTATTTCAATAGAATATTCATAAATTAAAACATCATTAGCTGAGTTTAGAACTGGGACAATGACTTATGATCAGAGACTGTAATTAACAAATTGTTATTGGTTCAGAAAGATACTTTAATTCTCGATGTTATACTGCTTTTGTGTGTGTTTATACAGAGGCCAGAGAGAGAGCAAAAAGACATGATGGTGAGGTGGACAGAGTTGGGAGTGGATGGGCCAGGTATGTGTGGACGCAATTTTCTCTATGTTCTTTTTAAAGATCCTTCGCAAGAACTCTATGTTGCTGCCAGTAATACACTGGTTAAGAAAAGTATTTAGATAAGTCATGATTTCATGTTTGAACAGAATTGTGTTTGTTGTATATAAAGTGATTTGCATAATGTGTGTAAGCGAAAAAAGAAATGTAGATTATTAGTATTTGACTCTATATAATCCAATTTTTGTCTCTTAACAGCAACAAGGTAACAGTGAAAACTTGTCTTAAGCTTCACAGACAACAATATCAAAAACACAAATGAAGAACAACAAATACATACAAAACAAAACACATACACATACCCCTCCCCTTCCCACTCTCAATAACCTTTTATATTTTGAATATAGAAAAACAAAGCCTACCATCATAAGTGTTCTTAGTTTGTCAGTTTTCACATGGACTTGCGTTTTATAGAGCAGGTTCTTGTCCTGAGACACTCTTGTGAGTTTTGTGGCACTTTTGTATCACACTTTTATTAGATGAAACTTGCTAGTGCGCTCGAGAAGGGATGAATGTGGATTTATTCCTATGTTATCCAACTTGTCTTTGTTGTTTTTTCCTATCCTTTGCTTTGATTCTTTTCCACCCTCCAGCTGAATGTTATGTGGCAGTTTTTAATATGTTTGGTGTCTTACCAACTTCAGGGTCTTATTAGAGAGGGACATATGGATATTTGACATTGACAGCAAGCGTGTATTCATCATTTTAAAAAATCAAATGACAAAACTAGAAGATTAAACTTGAGCCTGTATAGCTACAAATTGCATTAAAACACAAAAAGGATTCATGTAAAGGTTCTCAAATGACTGCATACTGACACATGTTTAGTCAGTCTACTAAAAGATCCATGACAAATTTCCATAATAGAACATCTCAAAGCCCAAACTGCCAACTTTCATGTCCTCTCTAATTCTGTACTCTACTTTGGTAAAATGTTTTCAAGTATGAAACTAAGGCTTTGATATCAAGCATTTTTTGTGTAAATTCAACTGCCTTGTAAGTGTTTTAAGTGTCTTTATTTCTTATTTAAATGGTTTTCACGCTATTTCCGCTAGCTTTCATGAGGGGCAGCTCAGGCATATGTCGTGGTATAGGTGAGAGAGTGTTTGGCTATACATTGCTCTCAGCACTGCCAGAGTGATGCACATGAATGTGAGAGTGTCGTTTGCACCACAATGATACAGAATAGGGCAACATTATCTTATGTTTATACTGATTGACGCTGTGTTACATAATCTTTGTTCATTGAGCCTTGGCAAACAAAGACAGAATTATGCTTCATTTTAGTTCAAGTAGAAAGAATGGAAGAATTTTGAATTTCAGGTATGTACTGGGCTGCAGATTGTTTTTCCCACTAGAGAATATGATTTAACCAATTATGTAGACAGCCAGTCTATCATTTTCTACGCTATTTCCGCTAGCTTTCATGAGGGGCAGCTCAGGCATATGTCGTGGTATAGGTGAGAGAGTGTTTGGCTATACATTGCTCTCAGCACTGCCAGAGTGATGCACATGAATGTGAGAGTGTCGTTTGCACCACAATGATACAGAATAGGGCAACATTATCTTATGTTTATACTGATTGACGCTGTGTTACATAATCTTTGTTCATTGAGCCTTGGCAAACAAAGACAGAATTATGCTTCATTTTAGTTCAAGTAGAAAGAATGGAAGAATTTTGAATTTCAGGTATGTACTGGGCTGCAGATTGTTTTTCCCACTAGAGAATATGATTTAACCAATTATGTAGACAGCCAGTCTATCATTTTCTTTTACTACTGATCTATGCCTATGTCTATACCTAGTTGCCAGCCTATGCTCAGCTGTGTATCAGATGGTTCAAATTATACTGCGCTCTTTCCCCTTACTGCGTCGTCTCAAGACACACAGTAGTAATCGTAACTACTCTCTTTAACTTCTTATCTTACTTCACTCTGCTCAGGGAATAGATTGACCTTGTAGACTGAAGATCTTACTTTGTCTTATCTTTACTTCAGGTGTCTTTGAAATATTTGAACACAAAGTAGCACCTTTAAAGAGTTTTACAGTCTCTCTTTCTTTGAATGGTACATAAAATATTTTACTTCAGGTTGTTTCAGTATGTATCTTCTTCTTCTCGATCACTTTTCAGTATGTATAGTTAGTATGCTTTTTCTTTTAGTGTACATTTAGAAGGAGAGAGATTGGGAGACAGAGACAGAGAGACTGACTGAAAAGACATACCAGTAATACATTCAGCTAAAATTTCTCAGTTATAACATAATTTTGTTCTGAATTACAGACGTCCTGTGTATGGTAGATGAAAGTAGGTGAACACTTTGATGTTAAATGGTTAATTACTTGTACTTGTTGACTGTAACTGATATAATACACTTTTTCATTATATTTGTGATTTCATCTTCGTTTCAGCATATCTCTCATTCTGTTATATTGTGATCTTAGTTTTACTTTGTGTTTTCACAAATTGTGTTGAAAAGAAGTTTGTTTTTCTGATCAGAGACAGCCTTGTCCCCTTTCCTTATTCTTTGTCAACATATCCCATATTTTTATAGAGAGTTATCTCAAAATTACACTAAGCGTATCATAGTGTACGTTTTTGTTGATATTGGTTAAAAGGATAAAAATACAATTTGTATAGATTACAGGCTTTGAGTCGATCGCTGCTGCTCTGAATAACAAGAAAGTCAATCTGTTTACCAGATTTTGAATTAAGAAACATGAATAATTGTAATGCTTGTTATTTTGTAAGAATTTGTAATGATTTAATATTCTCCGTACATATAGACAGAGAATTAATGCTGAAAAGTTTTAATCTAGAGCAAATTTTATGAATTATTTCTTAAATCCAATGATGGATATGATTATCCTGTTTATTGTACAATTATAAAATGAGCAAATTTAGTTCTTTTCAAAATGAAAATAATGGGTTATAACTTTGTGTTGTTGTAATGGACTATGGTACGAATTATATTTATCAGTAAATGTAATACTTACCTAAGATCGCTGGAGGAAATTATTGACTCTTTGTATATCATTTTATCTGAAGACCCAGATAAAAGCTTTGCTTGTAATCGGACACTTGATGCATCATTGAAAAATAAAAGAATTAACTAAATAAAATTCAGATTAAAATATGTGATGAAAATGGGATACACAATGTATAGTTATCTGGAGATTTGATTAAACAAACAAAAAATAATTTATGTGTGTACTTTTTTTTTCCATTTCACCGCTCACCTTTCACTTTTGGTCCGTTGTGTCCTGATAGACCTGAGCCAGATCCGTCCTGTGTACGCCCCTAAGGACTTCCTGGAAGTGGTGGTCAGCTTACAAAACCCAAACTGTGCTGCTGGGGCTACTTCAGGGTGAGGATTATCATTGTTGATAGGAGTTATAGTAATAATAATAAAGATCACTTATATATCGCTCATCCCTCAGTCGGCTCTGAGCGCTTGACAATGACACTGTCCGTCACTCACTAGTTATAGCTTAGGATGTCTTGAGATTGTTTTCTCTCAAGAAAAGATGGTAATGCTAAATAAATAAAAGGTAGCTGAATCTATACAGAGCAATTCATCGCTACACCGTAAGCTGACTCATACATTCATTTAAAAAAACATGTTTTTCCCTTTTTTCATGATTGGTAATAGTCATGGGTCAAAGGTGTATTTTAGTTATTGCCAAATACACTGATTATTTATACACCTACCAAAGGATGATTTGTTTTCTTTTCGCCTTCATTATTATACTGTCAATTTTATTCCACCAAATACTTTACCTACTAGCAGAAGCACAAGAAAAGTGTTCAGGTTAGCTTTACCATTTAACATTGATCTATTTTTATCTGTGTTCACAGAAGTTATGATGTTCCCTGGGGACTGATACAATCTCCAATAAAAGTGAAAAGCCTCAATGATCTGGTAAGTCTGTGTAAGCAGACGTGAGAGTTTCAGTTTGAGTTTTACACCCCTAGCTAAACATTTAGGTCATTAAGAGGTTGGACCTACTTATTAATTAGCACCCATCTTCAATAGGACGGATTTGGTTGGCCTTATGAATTGCCCTCGCAACCCATGTCTAGAATCCCACATGCAGGGTTTCGTTTGAATCCAGGCTTCTTGTGCGGAAACCCACCTAGTGCACCTTTCAGCCAACACGTAATCCTGTGTTAGCAGTGATTTATTGAACACTTGATCAAAATCATATGCATCGGACTAAGAACCTTTCAGTGGGTTATCAGTGATTTTGTTCTAGATTTTTGTATACTGAACTGCATGTTAATGATATACGTATATAGTCTTATTATAGTATGGTGTACAAATTTACATTTTCTCATTATTTAGACTTCTTCTATTAGCATTACAGTATGATGTAGAAGTTCATCCTCTCTCATAACTTCCTCTTCATTGTCCTCCCAGAGGCTCCAGTACAGTGAATTGGCTATCACCCAGTGCCAGACTGGCATTGACGACTATGATGACATTCCTCCAGAACTCTTCGATGCCGAGAGAGCAAAACTTGGAAAGAAAGGTTGAGACTTTTAGACATAGTCTTGTCTTCCTATTTCATTCTGTAGTACTCTTACTCACTTTTTAAACATGACTATGTTTGCCCTTATGACAAACTTTATGAACATGATTACATACTGGGGCAACAGTTTAATGATGTGACATGCAGCCTAGTCTTGTTCCAGTCTATGGCTGTGACCAAGTCATGTCATGTCACTGATATGTTGGCCGTAAAAAGAGTTGCATCACATCAAGTAGTCCACTGGATCACAGAGGTCTTGAGATGACTTTGCATTTCAGCAGTTTGAACTATCTTTAGTCATTTTCAGAAATTACGACATAGGTTTTCATCAATTTACTAATATACAATAAAAAGGCTATCTTACTATAGGCTGTGAAAGATCTTGTCCGAATATTGGTGTTGGTGCCAACCAGGCAGACCTACCTGTATGCGTCACAAATTTCGAGAAAAATATTTTTCTTATATTTATTATGTAATTCGTAACCTTTGTGTGCTTGTTCTTGTCCTCATCAGTCCTGAGTGCCAATCATGCTCCAGTGTCCAGAGAGTTTTCCAAGAAAGGCTGCCCTGTCTCCATGAGAGCCAAGATGTGGACTCAGATACTGGGGGTGGACCTAGAGAATGTGGTAAGTCTTGCACTTTGTTTTCTCTGGTTATTTCCCTTTTCCCCCTTTCTCTTTGAGAAAAGTCTTGCGATCACTTTATAAAGATTGTAAGTCTCTATTTACAACCAACCAACACTTTCAGATCATGCATAATACAGACTGTAATAAAATCGATCACCTACAGACCAAGTCTGTACTTCATTATCAGATTCGTACTCGTAATTTGAAATACATAACTTATGCTTGTTTGTTTGATTTGGCTATTTTTTTGTTTATTCAAACAGGAAGCCTTGTGCAAGGCACCATCTGTGTCAGAAAGCAACATGTCTTAGTTAGATATGGTTTTACAATAGTCACCATTAGTTTGTTTGTGTGGACAGTGGTGTGTCTGTCTTTGCTATGGTTTCATGGCTCTTTAGACTAAAAATAGGTACATATAAGTAGGGTGTGTATTTCTGATGGTAGGCCTTACGGTAAAGACGGTACATCATTTTGAAAAACAGGATTGGACACTTTGTTAAACTGTTGTTTAACTATTTTGATGTTGTCTTCAGGACTATTTGTACTATGAGCAGCTCAAGTCCTGTGTGCTACAACATGATCTACTGGTGGATAACCTGCTCTACAAGGTAAACCATGTTAATGTTGAGTGGTCAGTGATGATAATAATAATAATAATAATAGTAATAATAGATAGCATTTATATAGCGCTTTTCACCTCTCTACGGCAAGCTCAAAGGGAGATAAATATAAGATAAGATAAGATGATTCTTTATTATCCCATGAGGGTGAATTGGTTTCACAATGGTCTGAATGTATTGAGATCATTATGATAACAATTTATGTATATGGTGCATTTCTTAACCTAAAGCCATTCACAACAGACATTTTTACATCTGAGTTTATTTGTGATTTACAGTCATGTTTAGTTCATGTACATTGATGTAACGTCTTGAGCTTGTTTGATTTCAAGGAGAGACGATGGTGTGAAATAAATAAATAAGAAAACTTCTGCTGACACTTTAAACACATTTGCAGTAGAAAGAAAAGTTACTTCTTTTTCTCAACCTAGTGCCTTTGGTACTTGCTCGTTAGCATCCATTTGTTAGATTAAAGACGGCACACTTTGGAACTCAAATTAAATGTAAGTAAAACAGTGAAAAATCAAACTTACATAATTCACACTTTGTGAGACACAAGACAAATTGATGAAGATATATTTCCATTATGAGGGAAATCTGTGTGCTGAAGTGACCATTGGTCTTTTGTTGCTTTTTTGCCCCCAAGGATGTCAAGCTGACCGCCACCAATGATGACCAGTACTTTGTATTTGAGGACTTCTTGTATCAGGCGAGTACTTTTTAAGTAATTAGAGTTTATTGTTTTTATATACTTGTATTGTATGAATAATTTGTTTAATTGTGTCAAAAGGCTTTTGAAAACTAATTTGTTCTTTGTTTTACCTTAACAGGGCTTTTGCTCTTAGGTTGGGTTTTTTTCAAGGGAGGCTAATGCAAATCAATGTTACTCTAAAAGAGTGCCCTCCCTTTATATCTCCATCAACAATATATATTTAGAAGTAAAGAGCCATGTCAGCCCAAAGTGAAGCCACTGGAAACAGCAGAAAAGCCTGCTATTGTACGGCAAAACTACTAAGCAGTTTAGCAATTTTGCCGCACAACTACAGGCCAAACTGCCTATCGAGTGGCTTCACTTTAGAGCGATGGACGACTCTCTAACCAGATCTAAATATATCCTGTTGATCTCCGCGACTACCTCAGGTGTTGCTGCCATTCTCCCGTGACACGGTGGTCCTACAACACTTCTCCTACACCAGTGCCACGCCCCCAAAGTCCTACATCAGAGGGAAGCTTGGGGTGGAGGAGTTTGCAGTCACCTACCCACCCAACGGTGTCATCCCTTTCCACGGCTTCGCCATGTATGGTAGGTATAGATGTATTCTACTAGAACCCTGACTGGTCATGCCATAGCTGATATGTTAATGATAATAATAGCCAATTTGTACAGCGTTTTTTTCTACAGAAGCTCTAACTGTAATCGCTGTACAGCATATTATTACCCCGACAGACGTGCAATGCGTCACAAGACCCCCCCTACCAGATAACTGCTATGTGCAATGCTTTTTGCCCATATTGATACAACATGGAGACTTTTTTTTATTGTAGCTAAAGCCATGGTTTTGGACTGACCCAGGTGTATGTCACATCATTTTCTATAGCCCTGCTGCTTGAACTTGTGTGAAAGAATTGACAAAAATGACTACAGCATGTGGGCAGCACATACTCTTAAGTCTATGAGGTTTTGTTGAAATGTCTGTGTGTCTCTCCGCAGTGGCCCCCCTGTGCTACCTGTTCAATGATGTGGTGCAGCTGTACTATGTCTTCAGGAACATGTACACACATTTCTTCTTCAGACTGCACAGCGTGTCTTCACACCCTCAGGTACATAGGATGATAGTTAAAATATGAATGATACAAGGAAACATAAGAATAAAGTAGTTAAGATGAGAAAAGATAAGATAAGATGAACTTTATTGATCCATTAACATGGACATTTGTTTGGGATGTATCACATGACGCGTGAACACAACAAAATTACAATGACTTAGGATAACATGATGAAGCATTCACAGACACATAACAGGCGCTCTACTTTGTGGAGAACGGTGAGACATTTTTATGTCTGAAGTAATGTCCTTATATCCAGAGTAAAAAATAGAGAAACAATTCAGTCGACTGAAAAGTCGTTCTTATAAGCAGTGAGTAGTGTATTATATATTTTTCTGTTCAAAGGGTATTGTGGCTTTGAGTCGACTGTTTGAGACCTTGCTACAAGCTGAGGAGCCAGAGCTGTTTTACCACCTGAAACAAGTCGGATGCCAGCCGTGAGTGATGAGAGACTTTTCAAGAATTCTGTTACTGTATTGGTTGTAAGGACCCTCGCTGCCCTGTCATTGCTTGCTGTGCACCATGTGCATGGACATTTTCCAGGCCTCTGACAACTCAGTCTTAAGATTTTCCTTGCTTTTTAAAAAAAATGTTCCCCTAACAACCCTAACATATTATATATGGTTGGATAGAGCATTCAATGTGGAAATATGGAAAGTTTCATAGTGATTAGTCTAGAAAAAAGTAAGATACACACAATTTTGTGACAGAGGGCTACTTTGAGCAGTTTCCCCCGGCACTGCAGTGTTGGGCCAATGGGGCAGTGAAGGGGTTAAAGTGAAATTGTCACATACTGAATGCCTGTTGGTCTTGATGGACTAATTTCATTATGCATTTGTTAAATGAGTTTTCGAGCAGGGCGACTTACTGCAGCATGACATTTCACTTGCATGGCGCAATAGAAATTATACATAAGAGTTAGAGGCCCAATTTAGCACTCTATGTTGAAATCAAACTGTTGCCTTGGACTTGGTAGAAAAATTAGAAATGATCTGCACTTAAGACATGTCTGTTACTAATTTCCTTGACACATTCCTCTTGACTGCTGTGTTTCACCAGGCTGAAGATTGCTTTCAAGTGGCTGATGCGGGCTTTCTCAGGATTTCTGGGCAGTGATCAGGTCTTGCTGCTGTGGGACAGGATCATGGCTTACGACTCCCTGGAGATCCTGCCAGGTCAGGGAGTAAACTGTGCTCTAGTTATGTCATAATAATAATAATAAGTGTATTTATAATGCACACTTTCCCCACTGTGTCATTACCTGGTTAGGGAATATACTGTGTTTGTCTAGGGCCATTGCCAGGTCAGGCTAATTGTCAGTGTTTAAAGGATGTCATTACCACGTCAGGGAATATACTAGCTCATTTGATGAATAACACTGACTACTGCTGATAGACGTACAATTCATTCCTCAGGGCAAGGCTCCATGTATATACACTAACATTGAAAATTGATCATAGAGTATGTTTCCTGCCGCCAAAAGGAAACAATTTCTTTACTTCTGCAAGGAGGAATATCCCCATTTGATCTTATAATGAAATGCATAAGTGTGCTGGTCTCCATACTGTGGCAGGGTCTAGCACTGAGGTATAGAAATGATATCAAGGTAGATAGATTGAAGGTACTTGTTCCATCAGTTTGATTAGAGTTAGAGGCGTCCTTGTTGTTGATGTGTTTGGAGGATAAGTATAACATTTTGAATGTATGTTTCCCCCTCTTTCCACATATCACAGTCCTAGCTGTAGCCATCTTTTCATTCCGTAAAACCAACCTTATGAAGGTGCAGACCTTTGCAGCTGCTGAAGTAAGTAACTTTACTCAAATTTGAAATTTCAACATTATGAATTCTGTTGTTGTTGTTGTTGTTGTTTTTTCTTCACTGTATAATTATTCAGACAGTCTGGTTTTGAAGCAGAGTCTAGGATTAAATATGAAACTGATTAAGGTTCAAAATCATGATGTTTTAATCCACGATTATTTGCGTAATGAAGCTAAGAAGAAAAATGGAAAAAGTTGTTTGAATGGTAATCAAGAACTAAACGAATTATGCAAAGGCTTGTTTGTCCATGTATTTAAGACATGTGACCGCGCAAAAATACCTAATTGTGAAGCTTGGATGAAAATCATTATGTGAGAGACTCAAGTCTTTTAGAGTGATCATTATTTTCATTGTTAACTATTGTGCATTGTACTGTACCTGTTGTATGACATGAATATTGTATTATAGTGTGTTGTTTTTTCTGTCAATGTAGAGCGCATAGTAGAGCTTGCTTTTGCAGGGTGAAGCGCTATATAAATGCTTTCTATTATTATTATCATTTATTCACAAATTCTGTTGTCTTTTTCTTCTCCAGGCTGTTCTGGCCGACTTGTTCACACTGCAAGTCCTTCCCCTGCTACAACTGGCTCTGTTTGCAAAGTGATCAACTCGTCCTTGACGCCATGGCTTGTAAAGACGGAAGAAGAAGAAATCACCAGTTTAGAAAATACTTGTTCTCTTAGCATTCCATGTCACGTTCAAATTAGGGATAAGATAAGATATACTTCATTCATCCTCCATCCCCGTGGATAATATTAAAGACAACAGTCAGTAAAACAGAATATAGTTGAATTGACAAAGATGGAGATATTAATAATAGAAATATATGAATACATTGATACAGTCCAGAAGTACAGAGCATTTGCCACTGATCTTTCAGTGTACACTTAATGAAAAGACAAGGTTTTAGGGGGGCCATCCACAACAGTTTTTCCATGAGGCCCGGCCTGTGCATGGTCAGTGCAGGTGAGAGCAAGCCTGAACCAGGCCTAAATGCGTTCTGCGCAGGCCTCACATGAGCCAAAATGTAGATGGACATGTGAGGCCAGGCCTCAAGGGAAAACTGCGTCGAGGATGGCCCCCTTTAAACAGTCTTTGTATTCCTATTTTGTATGTTAATAGAGCTTGCTGTAGAGCAAAGAGATTCTTTTCACAGAAATTGTTACATGACTCAACTCGCATCATGTGTACATTTTGATGGTCACTGATATTTAGCTGTCGTTGTGATGTGTTGTTATTACCTATTATAAGGGATTTGACGCAAGTATTTCCACAGTCGATTGCACTCTTTGTTTTTGAGATAGGCCAAACTATTGTCTTGGTCACTAGCACTAGTGGTTTAGTCACTAAACGGGTGGTAAAGTTCTAAAACTATTAATAGATGTCTGGTTGCCCATGTGCTGTGGTCAACTTTGTGAATTCTTTCACACAAGTTCAAGCACCAGGTCTACAGAAAATGATGTGACATACACCTGGTTCAGTCCTAAATTATGGCTGTAACCATAAGTGTCCCAAACGTTGCATTAACATAGGCAGTACCAACTCAATGACTGCATTGCACATAGCA
>JAUELK010012000.1:0-14180 GCA_031471215.1 Gastropteron pacificum | reverse complement strand
AGGACCTAAGACAGAGCCTTGGGGAACTTCCCACTTCCCATGGAAAACCGAAAAAGAAGTGTCGCAGATATGACATTCGGTGGCTGAGGGTGAGAGACTTTGTTAGGGAGGTAAATATGAAACGTAAATTAAACCGGCTTGATTCTCAAAGTAAAATAATGCCTACCAGACAGCTGAATGCTGACTGTGTTTCTCTGTGATTTTATCGTATTTGTACGTTCAGCCGATTCTGAGAACATTCGACCGTAAAAAAGGTGCCACGCCCACTGACCACACTTACAATATAGATTTACAAGCGCTTGAAAGGTCTAGATCCTATTTCTAATTCTATCAGAGAGAGAGACCGACGAACAGTCACGAGAGAAAGATGTCCAGCAGACGTGCATGATTCAAGATAGGTCGGTACTCTTCTTACCACGATCTGGATTATTAATTTAGATATTGCTGCTGCTGCTGCTCTGTCTTTCTCTCGCTCTGTTAAGATCAATCTTCACACGTGCGTAATGTCAAGAATTGGTGAGATAAGTAACTCAAATTATGATGTATTATGCGTGCTGCAATTATAGATAGGGCGTGAGAGTACGTGTCGATTCGAACACCTGTGAGTAGTTTTAGTCACACAATTGTTGCGTGGGGACGTGAGTTCACCTGCGTATAGTACTAGCCAGTGGGTTAGCAAGCAGAACTCCACCAGAAACCGCACGAGTCACATCGGACTTTCGATCCGTTTTCTGGTGTATGTGAAGGAGCAGGGGAGATTGTGTTAACGCTGAGATAGGCTTGACTTGTACAACGTACTCGTGATGGCCACATAGAGTAGTACAGTTTTCTTTAGAGTAAATAGACTTGCAGTTGCAAGTAGATCTACGCCTCTGGCGAAGTATGAAGGCAGCTTAATGAGGAATCTGAGAAGTATGAATGCATTGTAATGATCTAGACGTATGTGTGAGACACCTGAGGAACCGGAGAAGTATGAATGCATAATGAGCTAGACGTATATGTGAGAAACCTGAGGAACCTGCAAAGATGTTTACTATTATCTATATTATAAGAGTGATCAGGGGGCGTGGCACTTTTTTTTAGGGAAGAATGTTCTCAGAATCGCCTGAACGTAAAAATATGATAACATAGCCGACGTGATCAGTCAGTTTCCGACCGTGTGTTGAGCTATAGAAAGTTGGAAAAACGTGACGCTTTTATTTTACAAAATATACGTTTCTGCCGGGGTTAAAAAAAAAAGGATGTTTGTGTGTGTGTTGGAGGAGGGGGTGGGGGTGGGGATAGTAGTATCATTTGAGTATCTCAATCGCTGTATGTAAATAATAATGTTTTTTAAAAGGCAGGGAAACGGCAGGGGGGATAGTTGTAGGCCTAAATGAGAGTGGAAATATGGTGGGGGGGTTCTAGAAATAGCAAGCAAACAGCTGTTGTTCGCTCTTGTTCGTAGAATGGGGAAACCCAGCTAGTATAGTATAAGTCTATGGGAACCTGTGATGAACTCGAGGACACCGGAAGGCCTACCAGATCACCTTCCAAGTTGTTGTTCATGTAATTAGCATTTCTCACATTTGAATGTTTCCCTTGGTCATGTATATGGTGCAAATCCAAAGTGCAGTGGTTAGGTTGTGCTGTGCGATTCTCAATAGTTTTGAGACCCTAGATTAATGTAGCAGATTATGTTCAGCTCATTGTAATGTTTGGATCTAATTAAAACTCTTTGTCATGCGACGCTTGCATTCTGTTCTGTTTTATCATTAAGCTTGATTCAGTTTTATTTATATTCTCAGTTATTTTCTCTGTATGGAGAAAGTGTTATTAGTAGAACTAGAAAAAAAAAAAGAGTTGTAACACTCTCTCACTCATTAACTCAACAACAAATAAACCCCATCTTGCTGTCATTAGATAACAGGGTTCAGGGTAACTTCCTTAGTTAGGCCTAGATCTAGATGATCTAAGTCTTTAAGTAGAAAAAGAATACATGCATCAAAAAGCAACACTGAAGAAAGTGATGATATTAATGTGTAAAGTACATGCCATTTAAATTTAAGAACCCTCAGTGTGTTTTGATTGTATACATGACATGAGTGTACATTCTTTACTGTATTGTTTTACAAGAAAACAATTGTGTTTATTTTGCACACCTGTGAATGTATCATTTGAGTTAATGAATTAAAGTTCCTGTAATTTTCATAGTCCTGTCAAGGGTAAGGATGCTCAGTTAATTATGTTTTAGTATAGCATTGTATATTTGCATGTCATTAACTTCCATTATGAAGATCTGCTGTTGATGGATATGTTTACATTTGTCTTTCTTGTGAAATCATATGTAAATGGAAAATTAAAAAATTGAGAGGCAAAAAAAAAGAGAAGAAAAGAAATTGTTTGCTACTAAATTGCAGTCTTGTTCGTTTTACTTCTCCAGATATGGTACACCTTGCCTTATCTTTGAGACCCGCATGAGCACACGAAAATGATACATTTGTTCCAATAACAACACATCAGTTTTCTAGCACAAATAAGAGACATAAATATCAAGACAGAGACAAATGATAATGCATAATATATCACTTTATTTTTACCTATGAATACTATGATGGAAGTTTCACAAATACAACAATGTGAATACAAACTCTTTTACATACAATGTAATTCGTTGCCGGAATGTTAATACATAAAGGATTTGATCGAGAGAAAAAAAAAGGAATGTTCATTTTCAATACATTATTTATCTCTTCAACTTCAACACAATTGACAAAATATTGTTTATTGAGCTAAAAAAAAATGTCAGAAATTATGAAACACCCAGATGAAAGAAGGGTATGGTATGTGCTTGGTCAAAAAGAAGTTTGAATTACTTTGATTCATGTAATACCGGCTTTCATTACCTTTTTTGTTGTTGTTAATTATTACTGTTCTTCTCTCTCAGTGCGTTTGGTTTTAACATTTTTTTTCAGTCATAAGCTATAACCCTTCAAGTTCCAAGAAATAACCATTCAAAAGTGTCAAGTTCACCAGAGACTTTTGCCTGCTTCTTTGAAAAGACCAAAGAAGGGAAAATATAGTTTAATATTGTAATGTACATACAAGGAGAAATAAAAACATGCTAAGCAATAGTAAATCAAGGCAAGAATTAACACAATATAGCTTGCTACACTATCTAATGTTTGGCACACAGAATCTTTAACAACAATGTGAGATTTTGCACCCTAACCAAGCACCATATTGTTATTGACTCAATCAAACACCAGTACACATACAAATAGCAATGTGTTCCAATAAACATTTAAACTCCAGAAAAAAATATAGATCGTACCAAACAGATCTGTGTGACCAATGTATGAAAGAGGTATTCCTGTCTTTCAAACTGAATGAAATCACTGAATCACACAGGAAAGTTTAAATAAATCACACTCTATGAATCGTATTAGATGTATATTATATTGATGAGCCAATAGTCTTTATGCTAAAGGTACCACTAAATATTTTGTATAGAGGGAATGTTATATCATGGGAAATGAATAAGGCTACACAACACACATGATACATACAGAAAAATGACAAGTAGCTAATGCAAACTCCATATAAAAAGACCATTACCTACTACATGATGAATTCCAACCACATTTTCCCCTTCCCTTTTAATCCAAAGGTAATAAGGTACCTTAGAAAAATCAATATATATCATCATAGTAACAAATTGAATTTGTTGTAAAGAGGAAAAAAACATTTAAAAACAAAACATACCAGTACACATAATAAATAACACAGCAACATACATGTAATTAGTTTCTTAATTGATTGTTCCTCTATGTGTACTGAAAAATAAATAAATACCACAATCATACTCTTGAATCAAATGTAACTGACCAAGATGTTTAAAAAAAAGTTGCCAAAGCAAGATGAGATTCTGATCAGATATCTTCAGAGAGATGTAAATATTGATGTAATCACAACAGAGATAGACAATGACAGATCAACATTCTTGTTTTAATGCATTTCATGTATACTTCTTAAGAGGTTCAGGTGGTCTTTGACTTTGGAAGGAACTGTATCAGTGGGGGCGAATAAAGAAAAACTGTAATATTTTCTTGTACTGTGACATTTAATGTTCAAGCAGCTAAACATGAAAATACAAAATGTTGGCATTCTTATTGTAACATTCTATGGTTTAGTGAGTACCAGTACAAAGTCTCGATGACATAGTGCTACCCTCTACGCGAAGCTATCAAGTATTGTCAAAAAGGCCATACAGGAATTTTATATGTACCTTTATATGCACCTATGATCTTAGTAGAGCTAGGACATTTCACATGAAATGCTGGAAAATGGTAACCATAGCATATATTTGGAATATTAGTATTTCTGTAAGGACACTGAAGAATTTGTACAAGTTATGTTCTCAATAACATTACTAAAACTATAACAACAATATTCAGTGCGTTGGCATTGGAGAATATGTTTCAAAAGTACAGAGAGGGAAAATACCGCCACCACCAAAAAAACAAAGAGAGACTTGCGTACCATCAGTAGAGTTATAGTCAACCCTGTTAATGTTAACTGAAGGGAAAGTAAGGAACAACTGTGGTTAGGTAAAAATTGAGATGAAATGATCTGAAATAAACACATATCAAGAAAATCTATTAAAATGCCTCCTTAGTGAACCCCCTATACATATAAATAAGAATTGTTGTTGTTGCTATTCCCTGCCGTGGAGTCATTCACTCTTGTCGGATAAATAAGAATAGGAACAGTAACTGAGGTATACTGAGAAACTGTCAATAATAATGAAATTATATATAATCAGTGCTTCCAACAGCAAATTCCAAAAAGTGCGGATTTTTCATTTGGCGAAATCTAACGTCTGAGGTACCCTCTCTAGAAAATGATGCTTTGAAAACGAGCACTGCTGCTAGAACTGAGAGAGAGAGAGAGAAATAAAGCCCTAATGACCCGGAAGTTGATGACAATGAAATACCAGATTTCAAAAATGAAACCTGCCATTAAAAAAAACAACTTTCAAACTAGCAACATATATAACACTTGTTACCGACTTCTCCGTTAAGGAAGTTGCAGGTCAACACACACCACAGGAGACAGAACTTCTCTTTTTTTTTTCTTGACCTGACACCCAGTTTAAAAATTTACATATTTTTCAAAATCCTTTTTACAGACTTTTGCCGAAATACAGATTTCCGTAAAAGTACGGAAGATTGGAAGCACTGTTAAAGACTTAACATAATGTGAATCTAGTAAATAAGTACAAATGGCGCAGTTCATCCATATTCTATAAGGAAACAGAAGAACTTCAATGTGATTTTCCAAATATGATGTAATATCTGCTTTCATAAGCTGTAGTCTGTTGATTAGATTGGCTATCAGATTTGTTCTCTGCTTTATGAAAATAAGAATTTGGATTAAGTGGATGAACATGAATGCTAATCCCTAGTAAAAAATCAGATCATTACACTTACAGTATTTCAGCTATCCTGAAAACACCAATACAAATATTCAACCTTTGTTATGTTCTGTAACAAGATTTGAGAACTTGATAGCTCCCCTTTGATTTGCTACAATTCAGTGACAAACAAAAAATGACTATGATGATCAAAAATGTAAAAAGACTTAGACGGTATGAGCAAAAGTCAATCTGAACAAAAATTTGCCAAAAAACTTCAAATAAGAATTGTAAATTGAAAACCAAAAGCTTTCTCTAAAACGTGACAACAAAATAATATCGACAACAAAAACCATTACAGCAAAGGGCTGTGGGACTAGTTGCAGGCTATTATTCTAGTACAGTTTTCTTCTTTAATTTGAATAACAAAGAAAAGCAAACATAGATATATTTGTATTGTAAAAGAGTATATAAGTGGAATGTGACAAAATTTGGCAATGTTTTTGAAAATGTATCTTGTTTAGTCTCTGTAAAGATGCTTACATGTTTTTGACAAATAATTTAACGGAATGTGAATGCAAGCAAAATGATTTAAAAGAATATTGTTGTGGCTAAGTGTTCTGCGAAATCATAAGTACCAGTAACGATAGTTTACACATTTTCGCACTGATCAGACACTGGTGTAAGTAACGATAATTAGAATGCTTGGGTAAAATATAAAACCATTGGTACCAGAAATGTTTGATTAGCAGTAAAAGTATTTACGACTATAACTGTGACAAGTGTTGCCATCCATGTATTAGTTTGGTAAGTCAGTGTCACAGATAATGTGATTTAACACATTGAAAACAACAAATACAAATAAAAAAACATTACAAAATTTTTTAAAGGCTACACACTTTGAATGTCAAAATTCAAAAAAAATAATTCTTGATGAACACAAACTATAAAATGCACAAATCACAGGGTAGTCTATGTCTTACTTCAAACAAGTCCGTAATATATATCCATTAAAATAAACACTTCAAGTAAGATTACTGTAGGTTGGTTAAAGACAGATAGTCACTTTGATAAGACATGTACATAGAAATTGGAGGGTGTTACCAGAGTGTATGCATACTCAAGAACAGGCTAACAAGTTGGAAGAATACAGGAAAATAAAATATAGACATACACTGATTTCATGAAGACTAGACTGAATGTACTACTTGTGTTCTGTAGTACTTTAGGTTTGCGTACTTAGATGTTAACTTTTGAAATTTCAGAAAAATCAGTTCAAGAACAAAGTTGAAGAAATTGATAAGGGTCACTGTTTAGATGACTATTATACTTTATAGAATGCTGTAGTAAAGGAAAAAAGTCATGAATATACAGAATGAGACAGATGGTTAGAGAAATCGGAAGCAATTCTAAAACAGAAGACAAGACAGATTGCTTTAAAAAAAGAAGAAGAAGACCGAAACCAGTAAAGTTTTGTACACAATGAAGTACTGTATCACCTTAATGTTTACTGAGCAACACCTTAAAAAAAATAGTTCTGCAAGTTAAAACAAGAAGTGCACATAGATTTTTAACAGACATAATGTTGAAGCATTGAAGGGATAATTTATAATAACATGCAATGTATACAATCATTTGCAATACTTGTAAGGCCCAACTTTTAGCTCAGTTTGCCAAGCTCTGCTTTTTTAATGATTTCAGCAGCAGAGAAGACCAAGGAGTCAAGGATGCCAGCCACAGTGAATGTCCCACCAACAATGGCACACACCTAGTAGGAAACAGATATGTCAAGATAAGATAAGATGAACCGAAATTTAAACATATAGGGAAAGTTCTTTAGACCATTGATTTATTATTACACTTTAATACAGTCGATAACACTGCCTGGTGCCAACATGATATCAAAGATTATCCATACAATATATCTAAAATGTACATTGTATTTGAACTTAATTGAGCAAGATTAATTTTGGGGTTCTGTTTTGCAACTTTGTATTTCAACTTTTTTCTTCTTCTTCAAATATTAAAATAATCAAAAATGATATTTGAAATCAGTCAAAACAATGAGGACTATACGACTTGCAAACCATATTTATGAGTTTAAAATGACATTTGAAAAACCTACTCATACTTTAAACCGTCAAAAGGAGCATTAAATCAGTAATATTCACATTTTCCTTCTTACTTAATACTAACCTAGATTATGTTTTAGAAAATCAAACGTACCATTACTAGGAAGGTGTAGAATGGTTGGTGTTTCTCAATGTAGCGCACAGTGATTGGGCTTAGCTCATACCGGAACCAGATGGCTGGCATTACTCTGCCTCCATGACCAAGCTGCATTACAGACTGAGAATGAAATAATGTAGGGTTAATTCATTACTGTACACTTACGATTTCAGTTCATATCAGAGCAAGGGAGAGGGGGTGGTTCTTACTTAAGTACATAGTGATCCCTAACAGATATCTCAATTTGTGTCCCCAATGAATGAAAGCATGTGATATGTGAATGTATGTAATCTAACACATTTGTGACAATACCTCAATGAAATAAATGGAGAGTTCATGGCTGAGTCTTTTCATGACACACTAATCTAAAAAACACAAAAGCTGTATGATTGCAACTAGGTTTTAATTCATTCATTTTAACAAAGTTACCACATAGTTCGATTTCAGTATCAATGTTGACATAGATATAAGAATCATGTCTAGCAGAAAACAATGTGTCAAATGTGTTTGCATGAAACATTTCCAAATAATTATGAGTACTAGTAGGACCAATGGACAGTTGTACATACCCGATAAGAGTAAGTGTACTGGTATGGGTAGCGTATGTTGTTTCTTGTATCTTCATAAACCGTTGGCACAATCCTCAAAATGTAGTCATGTGTGGCTAAAGCTGAGAGAACACAGAATCAAATTCATTTTTTCCCAATAAGATTAAAATGAACAATTCATAAAAGGAAAAAAGAATATACAGGAAAAGTCAGTCTCAGGTACTGTGGAACATAAGGAACCGGCTAACAAACAGATGACCAAACCATTCGAATTAGATTCAAAGAACTATCACAACCTAACAGCAACAAAAATTAAACAACAAAGAAATCACTGATGACTTAAACAGCTTCACATTAATTCTCTTTTTGTACCGGGTTGGACTTGTTTTTGCTTCTTCTTTATAGGGAAAAAAACAAACAACCCAGAATGAAGGCTTGTTTGCACATTTCTAATTGGCTTACCTTCTGCACCAGTCCTGTCTGATTCTTGCAATGGGTTGAATGAGCCCTCCACATTCTGAAATGGTAATAAGTCAAGACTGTACATACATATTTCTATTTTTTAAACTAAAACAGTTGATGAACTCTGAAAGTTATATATTCATAACTAATTAATGCAAAGTTGGTACCGAACCCATGATATTCCTTTCATAAAAATAATACATCGCATTTATATTGCGCATTTCCATTCACATGAATGCTCAATGCGCATTACAATCAATTTACACTATTACAGAATAGACAAGTCACTAAAACATGTACATGTATATAAAATGGCAGTTAAACTTGAAAAATAAAAAGAGCAGCATCAACAAGAAGAGGTAAAAATGCATACAAGAAGAAGTCCAAAAAGGGGCCAATTAAAAGAACATAAGAACTAAAGAAGAACATAACTAAGAAATATCACTATCTACATCAATAAAAGCGCAAGTAAAAAGATGAGTCTTAAGATGCCATTTAAAATTAGACAGTGTGGGAGCTTGTCTCAAAGCCAAAGGTAAATTATTCCACACTGTCAGGGCAATGGAGTAAAATCTTCTGTCACCAAAATCTTTCAGATAGGTGTGTGGCCTAAAAGCTTTTGGAAAACTGTTTTCTCATTCAAATAGCACCCAAGGCTGTATTTAGTCAAATCCAAGAAATTGACACGACAACTTTATGCATACATGTATAATGTTTGCTCCCAACAGTATCCTGCTGGCATTGATATGAATACTCAAGGAACCAATATACATTCTTAACCTACTAAAAAATGAAAAGAAAGGACTGTTGATCAAGTAAATACATGTAAATTAACTATATCTGAGGCTCCTTGCAAGTCAACATACGTACCATCAATTTTGAAGACCAAAAAAACAAAACCTCCCAAAGTTAAGTAAAAGAATTTGACACTTGAGCAGCAACAAGCATTTATAAAAAGAAAATAAACTATCACTTTCACCCGAGAGTAACCATAAGTCCAAAGTTAAAAAAAACAACCCAATAAAGATTTATAATACAATTGGTCAGTATTCATCAACCGTCTGTAGCAATGATAATACAAGGTATATATCTTTTTCCAAAAAAAAACTGTTAGGTGTGCAATGCTTATTATTGTAACCCCTTAATGGTATGACATAACATAATAAAATCTATGGCCATGTTATGATCAATGGAGTTTTATCCATAAGAAAATGTATTACAAATGTGTTTAAATTGAACAGTTTTGAGTGCAAAAGAATACAAAGTAAAGGCTTACTGAAGAAAAAACAAAACCTCACACCAAACTACATGCATTATATTTAGTCTTAAGAATCAAACAAATGGTCTAGTAAATATGCAATGTCAGTGCATGTTGTACCTTAGAAAGTTTGTTGAAAGCCTGAGGATATGTCCAATATACATCTATATAAATAAGAGGCAAACTTTGGAACTTAAAGACAGATCTTCTCCGTCAATACTGCACTGCAAGGCTAAATTAACACTCGGCATAGTTCAATCATGCTAAATCTGTGCCCAAAATGACAATTGATGCTTCATCTAATGGCTTGGAAAGTTTGGAGGTGGCCTGGTTTGTAGATTTTTTTTTATACACAGATGAAATATTTACCTAGATCTATCGCTTCGATCTGAACATGGAGGACGCCATTTTGAAGAGTATTCATTTCTGTTTAAAAAGATGTATCGGATGTGGGCCTGCGAGAATTATAACAAAACAAAAACGGCGGTTGTTTGAGGCCACCGGCTGTTCCTCGGTCACACATCGGCAACGGGCGCGCGCTCCTACGGGATTCCGCTGCCGAGCCGGGCGGTTCACCGATCTGCCTAGCAACCGGTCTTCTAGTAGCTAATAAAACTCTGTACCTTGCAATAAAGTTCAACATGTTCAAATTTCACATGTGCATGGTGAGTAATTGTTCATAGTACAAACTTCTTTTTCAAAGAATGATACAAGATCCATTTGTTGCGCCAAATTCTGTTTAACCAGTTGTATTTAAATCATCAAAATTTCATAGGTATACAACATCCTAATTCAGATTTTTATGAACCCTGTGAAGATTTGGTATCTTATGAGAACTGCATCAGAAGAGAATCATAGTATGTATCATTTAAAGAAAAATATCACACATCTCCAATAAAATGCCACTATCCACTGAATTGAACTTTGGCATATTACTAAAATGGGCATATTCAGTTGTCATATGTAATATAACCAACAAATCATTGATTCCCCTGACCTCTTTGCCTTCCTCCAAGTCCATGCCAAACCTCAGCTTGTGTATGATGTGAGTCATGTCAGGTTCTTCAGGCTGTTTGTGAGATGAGTGTGTCGACACATGGAAATTCCCTGGCACCTGGTGGGACAATCATAAAAACAGATTCTTTGGTAATTTTAAAAAACAAAAAAATTACAAAAGTGAGCAGAATTATATAAAAGACCAACATATGATAATTTCATTTTAAAGCCTACATTAATTAGATAAACACAAAGCATAATAATCTGGTTTTCCACTTCTTTCGCACACTGACACATTTCTTTGAAAATATCACACTAACCAATATCAAATTAAACCGTTATATTTGTAAGAAAATGTATATATGTGTTGTACCTTCTCCCGGTTCTGAAACTGATTCAACTCACCTTGTTTATCATGAAATGGGATTCAAAGCGACATCCTTCTTCATCATTCAATGGAAACTTGAAAGTGTTGTCACTAAAACCAACTTCATGGCGCCCCATGTCATCCTGTATGTCAATTCCAATATCTGAAGCAGAAATATATGATAGTTATAGTATGTTTTAAAACATATTATTTAAAAGAATGGACAACACTTGTCATAGAGGAACAACATCCCTGCACTTTGGTCATTCCCATAGGCGCTCTGTTCCTTGCTGTAAGATCGAATGAAAGATAGTATGTGATACTTATATTATAGTTATATAGGCCTACACCACTAACTTCACTTTGAAATCCTGATATTATAGCAACAGGGTATGATTAGGGCAAATAGTATTGTTGAAGAATCAGACCACATGTTTTCCTTTTGGACAGTGGTGGAGAAGATATGAAGTTCAATAGAACTTACAATTTTGGCTTACAAAAATGTTTACCAACAAACACATTTTTTTTTGCTATGGTTATATAGAAACATAAGTTAAAAGAACATAAAATCAACAGAGATAGCACATTTCTTCAGCGTTTCTCATGCCATTTTGCAAATACTGTGATCAAACTCAAATTCTAATAATTTGTCATAAGGAAGGACCTACGTCAGAGAGAGAAACTTACAGTCACACTTTAGATGAGGAAGTGTGATGTTGATAAACACTGGGATTTTCTCTGAGTGTTTCACAGGATCATCAACTGTGAGCTTGCTTACCCTGGTAAAAGAAATTGATTATATATACACAAAGTGTCTCATAGACTTATTAGCTACTTTTTGATTGATAACAACATACATTATAATTCATAAATATTACAAAATGATTGTTACCAGAGAAACATACCATCAAATAATTAATGATTGTTTTCAAACATGATCTCGTGTGTACTGTAGGCCTATTGTTTGGCCACACCGTCTTGAGTTGGAACTCACTCTGTCCCTGACCACATTGACTTTGTAATTTGAAAGTCACTTTGTTAAAGTCCTTGTCCTGTCCAGACATCTTAAAATATCTTGCTTCTGTTTGCAGTAATTAATAGTTTCACTGCTCTTTTAAGTCACAACAGGTCTAAAAATGATAATATGATTATTTATGATGATAGTGAATGAAAGGAATATTGGCACATGGAAGAATACAACAAAGAAAATAGCGAACCAAGAATAGGTTAACAATTTTACTTTAACAAAAGATAACAAATTGGATCGAATCCAATCAAGGACAAGGAGGCAGGGGCATTCTATGGTTGTCCACAATCAGAAGGCCTACCCTTTATTAATACAACCAAAGTCAAGGTCAAAGCTTTTTTCTTTTTTTTTTGAACAGAGGAAAAGAAATAAAGCCCCTGCCCTGTAGCCTGTAGGTATATTTCTATAATAATATGTAGATCTACTTACAGTTCAACAGTAAAATATTGCCGAAGTTCACAGAGGAAGAGAAAGACAATAAAAAGACAACTGCAAACTGATATGGCCGCGCCTGTTAAGGTAGGCTGGGTTAAATCTTTTGGTATCTTGCGATAGATGTCCAATCTGAAAAAGAAACAGAGAATAGCCGTGAGTATTGAGATTTGAAGTTTTCGAGTGTATGATAAAGCTTGAGTCAAGTTTGAGGAGGAAAAAAGAAATAGAATGGAAATCAGGCATATATACTACAGTCTCTAACAACTTTACAACTTCCGAAATATATTTCTACTACTTCTAATTGAACTTGAACTGGCCTGATCCTGATATTGATAATCATAATGATATTGATATATGTACACTAGATTCTAGATCTAGAGATCTAGACTAGACATCTATAATCTAGATCTATATTATAAGTCAAGTTTATAAAACTGAAGTTGATGAGCATCAATTTAAGGCATTTAATGATAATGCAATGAGCAAAATAAAACAATTACACAATGATTAGAAGTAGAAGTGAGTAAAAGCTTGTTGGCATCGTAGACTAGCCTTGCACAAGAAGCACAATATTCATATATCAAATTGACTCAAAGTAATGGGTCAAATTTGTAGATCCTTCTTTTCGCCTACTAGTACTAGATCTATAATAATAATACATAATAATTTAATAATAAGCTATAGAATCTAGTATTAGTAGAGAAGAGTAGAGACTGTTACTACTGTTAGTTTCTAGATCTAGATTCTACGCCTAGTGACTAGTGTACTAAGTGTAGATCTATCTACCTTCGAACATCAAACTGCATTGTGAATTCTTGCACTTGCACTTCAGAATAGCCCAGATCTAGACCTAGAATTTGGAGTTGATGAGGATGAGGGAGGGGACTGTTGGTGGATAGGGATTGAAGAAATGCACCCGGCGCCTAGGTGTAGAGGGAAGACGAGTACAATAATAACTCTAGGCCTAGGCCAAGCCGGCGACGTGTTGATTTTGTCCCTATTCCCTGATTTTAACACAAAGAATCAGCGAAACTGAAAAAGGTGCACACTCAATGGTGGGGGCATCTTACTTTTGTAGACTTGGACTTGGAGTAATAAAGGGTTGATTGCCTAAACTTGGATCTAGATCTAGGCCTAGCTTTAAAAGATCCTAAAGTCTGTTGCTTGATGCCTTATGCCATGTTAGCTGAGCACGAGTTTGGCACTAATTTGGCTTTAAAATGCTAAAAAAGAATCGGATTGGCTAATGGCTATCTAATCTGGACAAATGTATCATTGTTTACTTCATTTTCGTATTTCGGTCTTGTAGGCCTACAGTTTTACATTTTTATATTTCACAGGGAAACAGGAAAACTAAGATTGGTGTGTTGGGCAGGCTTGGTTTGCAGTGGTGGGCGATATCAGCAATATCGAAATCGATACGATATCGATATTTTTTCACTTGAAATATCGATATATCGATA
>JAUELK010011890.1:0-14180 GCA_031471215.1 Gastropteron pacificum | reverse complement strand
CCCCCCCCCCCCCCCCCCCCCCCCCCCCCCCCCCCCGGGGGTAAATCACAGCTTCCGTAGAGTAAGAAAGCGTCTACTCTCCGGTACCTGTTGGCATCGTACTTGCTGCAGTTCACAATTTCAACCTTATTAATAAGAGAAAAAACGTACGTTTCGGGGTAAGAAGAAGTAAGTCTATCAAAGGGGCTAAAATTCATAAACGGGGGTGATGGAATAAGGAATGTGTGTGTGTGTGTGGGGGGGTGCGAAATATTCTCCCAAAACAGGGGGGGGGTCTTCAATACGTTAGAGTATTTTTTGTGTCTGTGGCAGTAGTAGTACCACAGACCCTATATGTACAGATGGGACACTTGGCTATTTTCACGTAGCCAACTCCAGAAAGTCCTGTGTGTTCAAGCAGCATATATAGCGATACAAAGGATAATAGAAAGTATGAGTAAAGCTCACACATGTTGGTCTGTATCTCAGTGTTAAAAACATACAAGAACCAACATGCACCTCAACCGCATCAACCCTGCTCATTCGCCCAACTGCAGACACTAAAACAACCTCCCACCTCCTCTTGGAATGCACTGTACTCGCAGAGGCAAGACGAACCTACCTACCTCTTCAACCAACAACCCACAGCATTCTTTATGGACCCCCCAATCAGCTCAGACAGTCCTACAAGTACATGATAAGACTGGCATTGACCGATAAGAGTGAATAACTCAACGGTGGGGAACAGCAACAACAACAACAACATAGCTCATATCTATGAAAGTATACCCTATGTCTGTGAAAGTATAGTTTACAACAGTTTATTATATCATCTATGAAAGTATACTTTATGTCTGTGAAAGTATAGTTTACAGTTTATTACATTATCTATGACAAGTACAATGGAATAGATGATATCTGTTTCTTACCTCTCATATAGATTCCCTGCTAGAAAGGAGCCAGACATGTAGCCGAAAGCCGAGGCAGTGACAAAGAAAGAGCCCCCCTCCACGTCAGTTCCAGCGATGGCCTGAATGTCCATGAAGGTCGGCCCTTTCATTGAGATCATCATACCCTGGGGAAATAGTTGTTGTTGTTTCTATCAGGCACAAGGTATGAGTTATTCACTCTTCAAGGGGTCTAATAGATCTACAGAGCCATGGCAGCCTAGCTCTGCAACCTGGGACTGGAGGGCCTTTAAATTGGCCCCTTGTTCATACCATTGTGCAATGCAGTCACAAGACCCCTCTGGACCAGATAACTGCTATGCGCAATGCAGTTTTGAGTTGATGCTGCCAATATCGATACAACATTGAGACATTTATGGTTGCAGCCATGATTTAGGACTGAGCTAGGTGAATGTCACATCATTTTCTGTAGCCCTGGTGCTTGAACTTGTATGAAAGAATTCAAAAAGTTGACCACAGCACGTAGGCAGTATAATCTTTATATTGTGCATAACATTATTGAATACAAAAGTAAAACTTACCAGAACAACAAGAGCAACACAGTTGGCCAGCGTCCTCCAGAAATTCCTCTTGAGCATTTCCTTGAAAGATGCTGCTCCAGTTTCCTCAGAATTTGGAGGTGCGCTACTCATACTGATTTCTTTTTCATCCCTAGCATTGTGATTGTCGTCATTTCCTTTTTCTACTTTACTGCCAATGTTAGGAGGTGGAAGCAAGGACACAAGTTCGCCATTATCTATAAGACCAGGATCAGATTTTTTTGAAATTTCTTGTTCATCAGTTTTCTTTGGACTATCCAGTACAACACTTTTTTCACATTGTGTTTTATAGTAACCTGGAGCAGTTTTTACTTCATCATTCTCACTATTTTTCAGTATTTCTGATTCCACAAGTAATGAACTTTCTAGTTTATCTGTTTGCAGACATTCTAGTAGTGCATCACTATTGGAACTATTGGAATTTCCCTGCATTTTCCTCTCACTTCCTAGTTCTAAATCACTTTTTTTTTCACTCTCTAGTTCATCTTTCTTGGGACTTTCAAGTTCACATTTTTTCGAACTTTCGAGTTCATTACTAAGTGCTGGACTTCCTAGTTCACGATTCCTGAGATTGTCCTGTGAACTTATTGGTTCACAATCCTTTGAACTTTCTTGTGAACTTATTGGTTCCCCATCTTTTGAATCTTGCTTGGGACTGAAAGCAGGGTGATTCCCCTCCAGTTGTTGCAGTCATTGAGAGCTCCTTTCTTGGGGATCAGCATAGACTAAAGGCAACAATTTACAAATGCATTCATCTGCGACGAAGAAGACGCACATCCACTTTTAGTGTAGTCACCGACTGTGAGCGTCTCAGTGGATCGCCCGATCAGGAAACCAAGTGTCAAGAAAACTAGAAAAGATGTTTCAATTCCGGTTTTCATTGTTGATATAGAAATGTCAAATGAGTGATTAATAATCTTATTATAATCGAGCTAGGCCCTGAAACTTTTTACACAGTTCGTAGTCCACTCGATCGACAGAAATGATACACAAATCTGAATTACTCAATCAACTATACCAGTGTTCGGACTCGGGAACCAGTGGATCGCCCAATCAGCAAACCAAATGTCAAGAAAACTAGAAAAGATGTTTCCTTTCCGGTTTTCATTGTTAATGTATAAATGTCAAATGGGGCTTTTCTCAGAGTGATTAATAATCTTATTTTAATCGAGCTAGGCCCTGAAACTATTTAGGCCTACACAGTTCGTAGTCCACTAGGGGTCGAAAGACTGAGTCGCAAATGTTAACCATGCGCGTTGGAGTACTACTCAAGTCTGAGTGATCTAACTTACTGGAGGAAGAAGAAGAAGAAGAAATAATACACAAATCTGAATTACTCAACTATACCAGTGTTCAGACTCAGATTTGGGAACCAGCAACCCGAGGGACAAGAACTGGACCCAGTATAGTTGCGATACCATAATACGATTTGAATGTTTTCCTTTGCCTTCATTTCATGATGTTGTAATGTTGTTTTCTTTATATGTCCATTGCTTCCTCTGAACTTTGAATTATTCAAACAGATCGTTATTCTCCCAACTATGAATGCAAGTCAACAACATTCCATCCAATCAAATTATAGAATTACATCGTAGATTACTGTATGAGAAATATAGTAGTGTCACATCTTCACCCGACGCAGAGAAAAGCCATGTGAGGTGGCGTCTCACAAAATCACCGAAGAGGCTGGAAAATGATGCCAACACTTCGCCAATAAAAAGAAAGAAAGAAAGAATGAAAAAAAAAGAAAAAAAATGAAAAGAAGGTTTTGTACCCTGTAGCCTTAATGGAGTGCAAACAAACTCGCCAGCATAGGTTTCGGTGAGATTTCATCTGCTCGCCACAGAGAAGTGTTAAGTGGTGGTCAAAAGTGGAAGAGAACTTCTTACTACTAGATCTAGTAATTATAGCACATGTAGTCCGTTATTTCAGACAGGCTGGGCTTATATACAGAGAAGTGTTAGTCACCAAAAGTTACATTCACAGAGTGCGCAAGAACAATACTTGCGCGATCGATCGATTGCGCAGATCGACAGAATGCGCCTAACACAATTACGGGCCCAACTGCTTATCGAGTGGCTTCACCTTAGAGCTAGAGATGGCTCTCTAGTTCTAAATAGATCTCGTTGCTATGGGGCGAATGGGGAAACGGGTATCTCGGTGGCAGTTGTATAAAATAGTAAAAAATGTAGGCCAATTGGTCAGTTTTCACTGGACAGGGGGCAAAGTTCAAACAATGCCATAATGTGGTTTGAATGTTTGATACATTAACTTGGAACTGTTTCCAATCACGAACAAATACGAATAAATGGTTGGTTGTTTGGTTTGTTTAAAGTACAGCGTACTTTTGTTTTACATTGGACAATACAATGTGTGCTACGCATGAAGTTACATCAAACAGTTCATGAGCAAGGTTTGATGCCGATAAGGATTTTTTTAATGCGTATATAAAGATCATAAGACACAACTCTTCTTCGTGTTGTGTCATCTCTTTCGAGGTTGACTTAAAATCTGTTTCTGCTCTCCTCAGCCACTCGGGTGCACTCTTTCACAGGTAGACCTGACAAGCTCCTGATGTCATCCAAACATATCCCCTCGCTCGCTTCCCCTCGATCAGTCCCTCAAGTATATCTTTACATGGTGTTGTGGCGTTTGATGTGGCCAAAGCATTGCAGCTTTCTTTTTGTAATCGTTTTCGGTAGTGTTGGTTTCACATTAAGCATGGTGCAGACATCTTCATTGGTCTTTCTCTCTGTCCAACTTATCTTTCTCATCCTTCTGAAGCTCCACATTTTGAAGGCGTGTATCCTCTTTTCTAGACTTTTGTTCAGTGTCCACGTCTCTAAACAATACAATAGGACTAGATAACTTTAACTGTATTAATCTATTAGCATGGACATTTTACATGTAGTACATGACATGTGGACTCAACAAAATAACTTTGACTTAATAACATATGAAGCGTTCACACAGACCCATAACATTCACACACGAACACAAGTCATATACATAGAGGATATTAGACTTTGAATTCCCTCTTGCTCACACCATCACCTTCGCTTCCTGATCTATGTGTTCTTCTGGACATTGATGGCACAAATTACATTTTAAGACATTCAGTTCTAGATTTCAAACACAAATACATGTTGGCACTTGTCGATGTAACTGTACCAGTATTTAAAACAGGTACAGGTGTCTGTAACACAACGTCAGGGCATAATTACATGTAGTGAGGGTCGACCAAAGAGATTTATAAAAAAAATTGGTCCATTGTCGCTTTTAAATGTATCATACAAAATAGTATCCGCTTACATTTCAGATCGTCTAAAATCCGTGCTGCATTCCATTATACACGAGAGTGAGGGAGGGTTCTTGAAGGGGAGATACATCGGTGAAAACACTCGCTTGGTTTACAATATATTGGTTCACACGGAAAGACAGAGGGTTACCGGTATGCTCTTTGCGACTGGCTTTGAGAAAGCGTTTGACAGCATATCTTGACCCTTCTGTAACAAATCGTTGGAGTTCTTTCGTGAAAGTGGGTTGCTACGCTTTATAATAATGTCTCTACCTGCTTACATGTCAACGGTCAGTACTCATCAGTGTTTACCATAAGTAGAGAAGTTAGCCAAGGTGAGCCAACATTGATAAGGGTAGAACATGTTTAGAAGAAGGACATTGATCACGACTTCCACGCAGTTGAATGTTCAGCTCATCACACTGAAAGCACGACGCCTTCACAGGGAAAACTGCGTCGTGGATGGGCCCCTTAAGTCCCTCGCGGGCCAACGTCTGTTAAACAGGGTCAAGGTGCAGAACGTCTTTTCAAAACTCCAGCAATGTTAAGAATCACTGATAGGTTTGGGAGGGTCACCACAAGATCGGGGGAACAGCCTCTCAACTTGGTGCGGGAAAACCCGAAAAAGCATGATAATACAAGGCTGCCGTGTCCAATGAACGTGGCCCTAATAAAAGTTCCGGAAGACCCTCAAAGCGGAACCGGTTGTTAGGAGTTACATTTGATATGACATGATATCATTTCCGGACGTTGTTAGGCCTTTTGGCCTTTTGTCCGTTCTAGATTTTATGGCCACTCAGGAAATATCCAATCCATGTCAATTTCATAGATCAAGAATCATTCACAGTTCAGACAGACGACGATTTAACGTTGTGTGGACTGGAACATCTCGCAAAGCACACGGTCGAGTTTAATCCTCAAGTCTGAGGTAGATCTAACGATTTTATGGAAGAAGGAGAAGATCGCACTAGATTTCTAGATCTAGATCTAGATCTAGATCTACTGGGAAGAGAAGCTATGCTGAAGCGAACACTTTGCAGCGTTGTACGGTTTTGTGGAAGGGTAAGTCGGAAGGTGCTCGTGATTAACTGTTGTGTCTGCCGTTCAGTAGATCTACATGTATATTGTTCGTCATCCAAGTACAAAAAAGCTTGATTTTGTATTCATTGATTTGCGATCAGGCACAAGTTATGAGTTATTCACTCTTCAAGTGCTCAAAAAGACCTACAGAGGCATGGTAGTCTAGCTCTGCAGCCTAGGACTGGATGGCCTTCAAATTGGCCCCTTGTTCATGCAATTGTGCAATGCAGTCATAAGTCACAAGACCCCTCAGGACCAGATAACTAACTGCTATGTGCAATGCAGTCCTTGAGTTGGTACTGCCTATATTGATGCAACGTTTGGGACATGTATGGTTACAGCCATGATTTAGGACAGGACCAGGTGGTCACATCAGTTTCTGTAGCCCCGGTGCTTGAACTTGTGTGAAAGAATTCACTAAGTTGACCGTAGAAAATGGCAGAAAGGTACCTGATAAAATGGATCCCCACCCCCTAAAAGAAATGGCGTTCCCTTTGGGTTTTAGTCAACAGGGCTCCGCTAATTAAATTTAAAGCACGCCGTGCACACGCCGAGCTTTTAAGGTGGCTACGCACAACGCAGTTTTCGCTTGAGGCCCAGCTCACCTAATTTCAGTAAAAGAACGCATTGCATTGAACAGACGTTCCATAACTAGCAACAAAGCTTAAACATCCGCTGTGTGGAACGATGAAAGCAGCTTAGAGGGTTGAACAGAGTTTGGTAACCTCTAGATTTACTAGATTTAGATCTAGTCTGTTGTTGATAGATCTTGATCTATACCTTGGCTATTATACTAAAGCAAGGAAGGATAGCACGACTCAAATAGAAACACCCTTTGCCTTTATAACAATGAACAAGAACAAGAACAGGGAAATTGGTAGCTTTGTAATGTTTACACACGGGCGGTCATGTGGTCTTTGGATTGTTAGGTCACGTGATTTCTTGTGAACGCGTTCATTCTATTGCACACAAATCTCCCCCTAATTCTTCTTTGTTCTCGATGACAGGTGTAGTTCAAACTCTCAGGTTGGTGCCCTCTATGAAAAGCAGGGTTTTTTGTAGATCATCAAGGGATCCTTCTAATTTCTGTTGTAGACTGGTAGGGTTTGGCCAAACTGTGGTCCTTAATGTCTTGAAGCGTGGGCAGTTCTGGAAGATATGTTCGGCACTTTCTGGTCCTTCTCCACATAGACAGTCTGTAGTTTCTCCCACTTTGAATGTTGCTTGAGATTATTGTGGCCACATCTCAGTCTGAAAATGATGACTTGTTCTGCGCGGCTCAAGCAGTGGTAGGCATCGTTTTGTTTGTTGTTTGGATGATTATTATTCCACTGCGTTCTGATGTTTGCCTTCGTAATAGTTTTTGACTCTTGTAGGGTGAGACTATTTTCAATTTGAGGCATTTTCGAACCTTCTTTAGCCAGTTGGTCGGCTTTCTCATTTCCATCGATGTTACAGTGGCTGGGGATCCATTGTAGGACGGTTTTGGAGATCCTGTGTAGTTTGTAGATGAGTGCTTTCAGGCTTGGAAGCAGTTGTTGGTTTGTAGATTTCAGAGCCTGTAGAACTCCCCCTAATGATTCTCGACTTGAAGTCCATTTTAATTATAATACAAATGGTATGCCACACCAATGTTGAAAGAACTCCACTGGCTACCAGTTAAGGCCAGAATAGATTATAAATTGGCAATGTTCTGTTTCAAAAGTCTGAATGAGAATGATAACTCTCCATCTTACATCAAAGATCTCACTGTTCCATGCACTCCATATAGAGCACTAAGATCTAGCAAGAGTAGTCAAATGACCGTTCCAAGAACACGGCTAAAAAGATATGGTGAAAGCGTATTCACTTTCAAGGGTCCTTCAGTTTGGAACAAGTCATCTCCAAGTCTAGTGACCTTCAAAGGAAGGCTTAAGACGCACATATTTAACATGTACTTTGGCTAAATATCTCCTGCCTTTTGTTATATAGATGTTTGTGATGGTGAATGAGAGGCGATTGTGTGTGACTGAGACGTGCAAGTTCTTAAAATACAATGTAAAGCGCTTTGGGCCCACTTTGTGGGGATAAATCGCTATATAAAGGATGTTATTTTGTTTTTTTAAATACTTATTTCTTCGAGTTGGACTTCCCTTCGATGTTCGATCATTCCACGTCACAAAGTGCTTTGTATGCCTTGTAACGTTTTCTAACTGTTCTGGTTAAGATGGTTGAAACGACATCCAGTCAAGTGGGTTGGCTAAACTAAAAGAAAAGCAACAACAAAAAACCCCGCTTCGCTTCATCTCATTGGGTATATTTGACGGCTTGATTTAACTTTGTAATGTTGTCCTTGTTCACAGGCCTGGACGTGGAAGCCCATTGTCGTCTCGACTGCGTTGTTTGCTCTCCTCATCTGTCTTCTCACCCACCCTCACAGCATGTGGCAGCCAAACGACACAACAGCCAAGATAAACGATTTACTGCCAAGACCCGATGAAAGTTCTCACAGAGATCTAGCTAAAGACCTGGACAACTGCATCGATTGTCTACTCACCCCCAAACCACCCTTGAAACCCTATGATTTGATATATTTTGCAATGTGCTTCGACAACTTGGTCAGACGCGCTCAGTCGGCTGCAAACCCGGTGAGCGCCGTTCTAGCCCGACCAATCGTGAACCATATCCCTTCTGTTGTCCGACAGGGCTCTTTTTGCAGCGGCGATCGTGAGATAGACAACCTAATTGTTGTCATGGGAAGCGCTCTGGACTTTGAGAAACGCCACAACTTTCGTCGAAGTTATCTCGGGAAATTCGCTCGACGGTCGGAAAATAGAGTGGCCATGGTTTTCTTCATCGGTTCCATCGACAGCAAGTTCAAGAACCTTCAACTGTTTATAGCGGACGAGTCGAACACATACCACGACATAGTAGAAACGTATCTTCCCGACTTCGGACACAACGTTGGAAAGGCCATCTCGCTTCTAGGATGGGCTAGTAGAGTATATCCTCAGGCCAAGTTTGTTCTCACAGTAAGGAACTACAACGATGTGCTCGCACTAGACGTTCTCCATCGCATGGAGGACGAATGTCAACACAGCCGCAGATGCATTGTAGGCTACCGTGTTGACATGACGGCTGCCTTGGCGTTCGAGGTTAGGATTGAAATGTTCCAGAAGTATAGGACCAACAAACTTCCCTTATTTGTTGGAGGGGACATTCTGGCGTTCTCCAGGGAGGCAGTGGACCAACTGTACCAAGCGGCTCTCCGGTACCCGATCCTCGTGTCATCAGAAACAATGTTCATCGCCGGGGTGTTGGCGGAGAGATTAAGTATCCCAGTGTTCAGTATGAACAAGAAGTACATTCCTCCTACTCCTACTTCAAAAAAGAAAGCCTAAATCAAAGGCCAGGCCTGTAGTAGTAGTGTTGTGTTCTACTTGCAATACGCATTTTTTCCCCTTTTCTCTCACAATAGCAAAGCTCGCTCCTTTGAAGTAATGGCAGCTTATCCGATCCGACATCACGTCGAGGATTACGACATTGACCATCACACTCAACCGAACACGGCTTACTACAGCGAAAGTCGGACATGACTGCAGCCCTTATTTACCTGTCCGCTGTCGTTACTGGCTGTTGCGTCACCATTTTGACTCCTCCGGAATTAATTTAGACGATTGAGGCCACTCAGTGACTGGTTTGGACTTCAAGCGGGCGACCATGGTTCGGTTCTCCATTTGCAGGAGTTTGGACAAGGATCACGAGGGCCGTTTATAGTAGCTATTCACCCGCATCCTACCGGAGATTGACGTTAGTACATAGGCCCCACCTCTGATGTCAAATAAGAAATAGTTTTTCTTGTTGCGTGTTGGAAATACATGTAGATAAGACACGAAGACCTTGACGAATCGTGTCTTTTGGCATTCAACATTGAGATGTTATAGGTCATTGTTACCATCGTCATCTCTGTTCGTCTGTTTTGTCTCATGTCTTTGGTTCGGTGTCCACAGACTTTCTGCCACTGTTGGATTACATTCTGAAGATCTAAATAATATGTGTAGTCTTTCTCTGTTGTTTTATCGCTGCAGTTGCGAGAGCCAGTTCACTTTGCGCATTGAACATCCCATGGAACGTTGATATGATGATATTCTGCGGATTTGGAATGGTCTAACATGATGGTGGTGACAGGTGACAGGTGACATTTTGCTATTCAAAGCAACGAAGACAAATAATTGAAACGACACATCACCATAGGAAATACATTGAATTGACAAAAGGTTTATTCATTAAATGTTCTTTTATAAAACAAGAAATCTGTATGGATAACATCCTTGTAAAGTCACATCAATGGAAATGGAAGCAGTCATGCATAATGCTGTAGTCATGCCTATTCAGTTGATAAAATGAACTAGGAAGTATAATGTCAACAAATAGCCATGACTGGGTATTAACCTGTATATAATAACACAACACAATGGACAGAAAAGCAACAAATAACCATTGGAAGGGATACATGGAAAAATGTTTTCCAAAATCCACGTTTAGAATTGATTAAAAAAATAATAATAAAATCCACTGTGAGGTCAAGCTGGGATCTCTAGTCCTTTTTGCACAAATTGTGACCTTTCTGAATAGAACTGTGACATTTCTGAATAGAACTGTGACATTTCTGAATAGAATTGTGACATTACTGAATAGAACTGTGACATTTCTGAATAGAACTGTGACATTTCTGAATAGAACTGACATTTCTGAATAGAATTGTGACATTTCTGAATAGAATTGTAACATTTCTGAATATATAGAATTGTAACATTTCTGAATAGAATTGTAACATTTCTGAATAGAATTGTAACATTTCTGAATAGAATTGTAACATTTCTGAATAGAATTGTAACATTTCTGAATGGAATTGTAACATTTCTGAATGGAATTGTAACATTTCTGAATAGAATTGTAACATTTCTGAATAGACTTGTAACATTTCCTAATAGAAAGACAGAAGAATGTTGATATGTAATGACAGGTGATTGATCATGTTGTCCTGAGTAATGAGTAATTATAATAAAAATAATAAATTGTTATTTATACCACAAACTTACCCCACACAGTGGGCTCAAGGCGTACCACAACTTAAAGCACAATACATCATACATCTACTAACAAACTTACATTACAATCACATGCGTACACAGTGGTCATTCATTTCATATAAGTCACCAATCAAAAGAAGTAATTTTCATACACATTACAATACTAGCTAGCAACAGCACCAATGTTTCCTACAGCACATACTTTGTGAAAAGGTGGGTCTTGAGGTCTCTTTTAAATTTGTTAATGTCCCTTTCTGATCTCAAGTTTTGGGAAAGGGAGTTCCAAACTAATAGGCCTGAAAACGTAAATACTCTTTCCCCATATCTTTTTAATGAAAAACGAGGTGTAGACAGTAAATTCATGCTACTAGATCGTAATGCACGTGAAGGTGTGTGAGGGAAAATAAGTTCTTGAATATAAGAGGCATGATTGCAAAAGTGCTCTACTATGAGGCTGCAGTCATAAATGGAAAGAGAAGAAGAAGAATGTCCTGCCAGAGGTCGTCTCTTTATCAACTGGCGGTGTTGCAAAATCCAACTCTATAGCCCCACGGGATTGTCTCGTCGAACGGAAAGATAATAATAATAAAAATAACATCATTTATATAGCACTTTTTCCCCATAAAGTGGGCCCAAAGCGCTTTACATTGTATTTTAAGACCTTGCACGCCTCAGTCACATGCAATCGCCTCTCATTCACCATCACAAACATCCACATAACAAAAGGCAGGAGATATTTAGATGGAATAATACTATCTGAAGACAAAACTATGCTACATGTACTATAAATCTATCAGTGCAGAATGGCCTTTAGAACCTAAAAAAAAAAGTCTGTGTTGAATGTTATACCCCTAGTGACACAAATTGTTCACATCAGAGTTGAGGCCAATGGTCTACTCTCCGTCTCAAGCACTTTGAGCCTGTTGCATCAGGGAAAAGCATTAAATAAATGAACATTATCATTATTAAATAGGACAGGGCTAGACAAATTATACTGCCCACACAATTCATCTCTAAAATCTGCCAAAAGGAGATTCAAACCGTGGTCACCCACTCGGAAATTGTACTTGATCTGTTAACTTTGTTGTCAAGAACACCTACAACAATAATTGGTGTGAATATAATAACAACAGCAATAACAACTATGACATCACACTAATGATATCTGTACCGAAAAATTGAATACCACATAACAAACAAATTCAGCAACATGTGATAATCACATTTATATTTTTTTTAAAGCAACAACACTTGATATCAGCAATAATAACAGAAGGAAACAAAAATAGTGAACTTGTTTATGTCAATTTATGCTTCCTTGTAGAGGTCATTCTGTGAAATGAGACACAGAAGATATGGTGCTCTAAATAACCACATAAATGAATAGATGTGTCTCTGATAGTGCAGTAGTAGATAACAAACAGTTTAATCAAATACATTGTACCTCATGTTGTTTTTGTTTTTTGGGGGGCGTAGGCCTATACATTAAGCCAACAATAAAATGGTGGTGAGATTCGCATACCATGATAAAACAAGATTAATAAATAGATAGAGGTAAGTCCTGCTTATTCTGAGAAATAAAAAGAAATCGCGTATAAAAATTTGCAATAATTTGTAACAAAATTAGGCAAACTCAACACTATGAAAAAATGCTGAATATAATAAGGCCCCCACATTTTAAAAATGTTTTCAATTTGACAATTTTCCATTTGGGAACAACTCATTTAAACATTCAAAATTGAGTACCGGTATCAGGAATTTGGGTTAAGAGGTAAAGATAGTTATATCTGTCACCAACATTAAAGGGGTCTTTAACGTGCGCAACATGCACACGGGACCTCCGAGTTTATCGTCCATCCGAGAAGACTAGGTGCTCGGTCCCAGCTATCAAGGAAACCAAGGACGGAAAAAACACTCAAAATGAGCACCAACTTTGAGCTTCCATGGTCGATGACTTGGTGTTGGCTGAACACTTTACCACTGTGCTAACACATATGTGAAAGATGGATCAGACAAGACAAGAAAGAATGAGAGGGATGTCAGCAGCATAGACTAAAGGCAACAATTTACAAATGCATTCATCATTATATTTATAAAACAAAACATCAACAAAATAAACCCAGATTATTTATAATAAGGCACTCTCCCTCAAGAGTACTGAATGGTTACCCTAAAAACATCTGATGAAGTCATGATTTTTGTCTCAATGTTTCCAGTGTAGAATGGACAAACTTTATACATGAAGATTCACTCACTACTACTCTACAGTACCTTGGAACAACTCCGAAAGACGTCCACATACTACTACATGGCATTGGGCCGAAGGGCTAAAGCTCAAAGGCTGCTGGACAAGAAGAAGAAGAAGAAGAAGATGATATATGAATATTCCAATTGTTGACATTCAACTCTCTATCATCAAAACACACATTTACCCACAGCACTGGTGTGGTGGTCGAGTGGTCAGAGTGTTAGCCTCTAGACTCAAATGTCCTGGGTTCAAATCCTAGTCTAGACCAGTAGAACTGAAAGCACTGTCTACTAACTCCATCTCAAAGTATATCATAGGCCTACTTCTGGGGAAAAAAAATAATTTATCAGATTTTTCTCTCCCCTCCCAGATCCCCAACATTAGACAAATGAAAGATCTTGTAGAGTGTTACGGTGAAGCCCCTCAAAGGCTGTATCAATGGTATTAAAATAGTATGAGTCCAAGGAGGTGGTTACTTTCTGTACTGTTTTGTTTGACGCCGCGATCAGAATGAGAATCTACTAGCATTCATTGGAAACATGAGTGCACCTGATAAGTAAACACCTGGGTAGAGTGAGTGCGCACTTCTCCCCTGCACTGTTATACACCAGTGTGAACTCTGTGTACGGCTTACTCAGAACACTTCCAACAGTTCCAGAATGAACAGTGAGCTTGCTGTAGAGTGAGGACTTGCACTATGTTAATGCCATCCATTATTTAAAAAAAAAGTAAACTAAGCCCTGGGAGATCACCAATGGAGAGGAACTATAGAAAAGTCAGAGATGACAAAAGCAGGCAAAAGACCAAAAGATCTAACGATGCCAGAAAAGGATTATCATATGATTGCGCAATATAAATGCTATATATTATTATATCTTTAAAAACAAGCAAACAAATTGACAAAAGAACTACATATCGCCATCATCATCATCATCCAATACACCCAGTGGTGTGTAGGGCAGCAACAAAAGCTTTCCACCTCTGCCTATCCTGGGC
>JAUELK010011779.1:0-14182 GCA_031471215.1 Gastropteron pacificum | reverse complement strand
TCGGATAAGGACGATAAACTCGGAGGTCCCGTGTGCACGTTGCGCACGTTAAAGATCCCTTGGCAGTTTGAAATCGAAGAAGAGTAGGCCAGTTATGGTCGCTGTCCGGGCAAAATTCTAAATTAAAACCCTATCAAAACCCCCTCGTCCCCCAAAAATTCTTTTTTTTTAAATATAATGGCCGATAGGCGCTGCTCTTGTGGCGACTGTGTGTTGGCTTCAGCGAAATGCGGAGCTCATAACACTAAGGCAAATTTCCCTGAAACGGGATAAAGAAAGTGTATACAATACAAATACAATATTAAGGATGAATTTCATCTGTCTTTTTTAGATTCAATGATTTTAACCCGCCTGTGGTACTGACTTACATCACATCACAACTCACATTGTCTTATTATGTAATGCGCATTGAGCATATGTTTTACATTTGGAAATGTGCACAAGAAATGTAATAAATTATTTATTCTCATTCTCCCTTCTCAGCTGCGAAGTGCCCTTGGAGAGTCTCAGAAAAATGCCAGCCTGTTGGCAGAGTATCATGACCTGTATGAACTGCAGCGCCGCCGTCTGGAGAGACAGGTGTTCGTGTTGTCAGAGGAGAGAGAACTTTGGAGTACTGCAGCTTACAGCCTGGCACTCAAGGTTCGTTGTTGATGTTGTTATTGGTTTTTGTTTTCATCAGGCACTACATGAGAGTTATTCCATGCTATGTAGTCTTTGTGTTGATGCTGCCAATATTGATACAACATTGAGACATTTACCGTCACAGCGATGATTTAGGACTGAATCAGGTGTATGTCACGTCGTTTGCTGTATCCTTGGTGCTTGAACTTGTGTGAAAGATTTCACAAAATTGACCACAACACGTGGACGATCAAGATTAGTTAATTGGGTATTTTCATGAGTTCATGTGATGCATTGGACTACCCCTGTAGCCTATTTTCACATGTGTACCGCTGAGTATGTTTTTTTTACCAAAGAAATGTTTTTCATCTTTTGGATTGACTAGTGACCAGTACTCAAATCTTGCACAATGTGAGTTCGAACCTGTGACCCCATGGTCATCAACCTGGTGTTGACTGAATGCTTTATCTACTGTGCTAACACGCCCCCTTGTGCCGACAGGTTACTGAGGAGTATCGTCTGAATACAGCCAAACGTCTACAACTGAGCGAGAAAAGCTGGATGAAAATGGCCAACCACTTCACAATTCTCCTGAGTGACAGAGATACAGACCTCCTCACAAAAATACAGGTACGTGCATTTTTTTACCCGAGTGTTAGTTTTTGTCCACTTTTGTGAATAAAAAAAAAATGTAGCCATCCCACAGAAAAAAAGAAAAGAAAAAAAAAGTACCTTCCATGCAATGCTTCATGATATCTTATCTTTGAGGTCAAATTCCCGGTTGACTGTGAATAACCAAACACTGCTCGATGACCAAATACCAGTAAAGCGGCATTTAGTAGCCTAGTCATCTTATACTAAAAAATAATAATTTGCTCAGGAGGTCAGCGACAATTTTGGGTCAAGGGGTCAGGGCTCAAAGGGTTGATGCCCTACTCCAGTTTAGATTGTTATCACAATAATCCTGTGGTGTTTATTCATAGGACAAAAAAAATATTATTCTATTTCACCAGGGCCATGTGGAGAACTGGAGAGACTTGATTGAGGATTTCAACATTGCTCTGAAACAACGCGAGGATGAGATGAGAGAAAGTCTGCGTGGAGTGAAGGCAGGCATGGAGGCTCTCATGAAAACTTTCCTGCATAAATACTTGTAAGACATTCTTCTGTTTGTATTGTATTGTATTGCATTGTATACACTTTCTTCATCCATTCTCAGGGAAATTTGCCTTAGTGTTATGAGCTCCGCTTTTTGCTGAAGCCAACACGCAGTCGCCACAGAGCAGCGCCTAACAGCCATTATATTTTTTTGGAGGACGAGGGTTTTTTAATGTGCATGATGTTGTTGTTGTTCTTGCAATTACTTGACTTATTCCTCTTCAGTCCTAAAACAGCATCTTCCACTAGTGTTATGATTTCTGTCTAAGGTTTCTGTAACAAACCTTTTTTTTACGGGAAGGGGTTATTAGCCTCATGCCCAACCCTCCTCACTTTATTCAGGCTTGGGACCGGCAGAATGCTCCCCGAAGGTCACAATCAGGTAGAGTTGTGTTGCAAAGAGGTTGACCAATTCATCATCACATGACAGTGGATAGTTTCCTGTTAACAAGCATTCTATCCTCTCAATTCTCCTCACAGTGACCAAGAGGGTGCCGTTGTCAAGAAACCTGATGAGGAATTTGCCAGGAACATTCTTGGAAGTGTGCGAGCTTGGGATGAGGTGAGGAGACATCTTGCTGTGTATTTATTAAGTTTGTCTTTTAGATCTATATAGACATCTACTTCCAGAGATGTGATTCTTCCGCGGATGTCCGTGATATTGCTTTCATGAGAATTTGTGTGTGTGTGCGAGAGATTTTTTGTTATGTGCATAGCCTGTAATTCATCAATTTTAACTTGTCATTCTAGCCACAGGAGCTTCACAAAATGTTCTAAAATTGTGCTTAAAATGCCCCTAAATTGCATTCTAATATTTTTAAACATTTCCAGGGGGGCCATGTTCACCATAATTTTCCTCTTTTTTTGGTAAAGAGCCAATCACATCCCTGTACTACCTCCCCCACTATTGAAAGCATCTTGAACACCAATATTTCACAACTCTAAGAGAAGATTGCTGATTTCCCTGCATATCATTAGACAGAAAGACAAAGGCCCATACCATGTAGCTTGATCACTGAAAAAAGTTCAGTATCTTCTTTAAATGATTCACATTGTGAACTACCGGTAGTGTTTGTTGTTGATAGTAGCTTTTAGTAAGTTTGTTAAATCATGGGTAGATAACTTGAAAGTATATTATTGATATGTAGACCTATGCATTAAATACTCAGGCTGACATGATTCATGGATTTGTGTGTCTCATAAGTTAGTAATTCATTGCTATTCATTTTTATTTATGTTTTGATGTTGTTAGTAATGTTAGTGCTACTCTGTAGTTTATTTTATGAGCATTTCTTTTTCAATTAATTGTTTTTGATCTGGAGGGGTCCCGTGACTTCATTACCCAATTGCATGAACAAGGGGCCTGTTTTAAGTCCCTCTAGTCCCAGGTGACAGAGCTAGGCTGCTATGTCTGTGCTATAAGTCTATTAATTATACCACTCGAATATTGATTAACTCATACCTGGTGTCTGTAGGTTTATAAGGCCACTTAAAGAGTGAATAACTTATATCTAGTGCCTGTAGTATATCAGACCACTTGAAGAGTTATAAACTCATACCTGGTGCCTGTTCAAAACAACAATTAATTTTGTTATTAAGTTTGTCATAAGAATTCTGACATGTTTCCTTACATAGGCCATCATTAGAGAGACTGATGTGTACGGAGGAGACAATCTGCTCAACAGCCAAGAAGAGTTGTCACAGATTCGCAGTGAAATGGAAGGCTGGACGGACAACTCTCTCAAAGTGTTTAGCCGACATAGGGGATCAGACTCCAAGACACACACAGACCAAACCTCTATGCTAGCTTTGAATGAGGTAAGTAAGAAACACTTTTGATGTAATTATTCCTATATTGCATGTATGGGCTCGCGTACTTTGTCACAACTTTCTCACCTCACCCAGGTGGAAAATGGGTACCCGACTATTGACAGTGAAAGATCTTGTTAGTATGTTGAACACTGACATGGCAGCACTACCAGTATGCCTCCCAGGAGGTTCAGATGGCTTTGGAATGAAACAGGCCTGACGGGGTAATATGCTGTAAAGCACTTTGAGCTCGAGTGAGAAAAAGCGCTTTATAAATTGGCTTTTAATAAACTCCTGAGACCAAGTCACAGAGCCCCAAGGGTTCAATAAAACCCAGGTTAAGAACCACTGCTGTATATTCTTAGTTCATGATTAGACACCTCTGGCAACAAAGACAAAATGAAATAAAAGAAAAGATTGTGGTTTGCCGAATTATTAGTTATCCCTTAATTTTTTACACAGATTGTTTGAAACATTAAGCTATGGTGTGATAGATATTATGAAATAAGATGGACGAAAATCACACAATGTGGAAAATCTATCATTTTCATGAGTGCAACATGCACAAAGCAAGGAGGAACTTTAGGAAATTAGACTATTGTCACTCAATACAGTTGATGCATTGTTTTTCCTTTTTCTTTTTTAGTTTATGTGTAGTTAAAAAATCATTTTTTGTTCATGATCCCTTTCTTTATTTGGTTGTTTCCAGGAGGTGGATGGCCTTTTGACACAGTTCCAACATCGCATCACAGGGGAGAATGGTGAGTTGACTGTTTTAGAGCTTTGCCTCATTGCCATTCTACTGTTTGTTCAATTACCATATTTTTTTCCTATTCTTATGACTACCGTTTGTGTCTTTAGAATGCTCATAATAAACAGTTGATTCATTTGGAAAGATTATCTTCCTATGTTTGTGTCATTTCCAAGTAGGTCATATTGATGCTGTCCCTTATTCCTTCCTTCACACGCTCCTCTTTCTTCTTCTTCTCTTCCCCCCTCCACTCTGTGTGTGAAATCATTCTCCTCACCCATCTCTTTTAACTCCTCCTTCTACAAATCATTTTAGCCCCTCCTCCTTCATCTTCTCCTCCCCCCAACTTTTCTTTCAAACCTTAACTACTGCTCTCCTCCCTCCCCACTACTGCATCTCCAACTCCATCCCTGCCCCACCCCCTCTTTAAAATTCTCCTCCCTCTTTTTAAAAATGCTCCTCCCTCTCTTTGAAATACTCCTCCCCCTCTTTAAAATGCTCCTCCCCCTCTTTAAAATGCTCCTGCCCCTCTTTAAAGGGGGGGGGGGTTAATGGTTTATTTAGGGTCGTTTGTTAGGGTTCCTTGGGTGTGAACTCCTTTTTCGCCGACCCCTCTTCAAAATGCTCCCGCCTCTCTTTGAAATGCTCCTCCCCCTCTTTAAAATGCTCCTCCCCCTCTTTAAAATGCTCCTCCCCCTCTTTAAAATGCCCCTCTTTAAAGGGGGGGGGGGGAGTTAATGGTTTATTTAGGGTCGTTTTTTAGGGTGTGAACTCCTTTTTCGCCGACCCCTCTTTAAAATGCTCCTGCCCCTCTTTTAACCCGGTCATTTCACCTGGCAGGTGTTGCGGGCCTGATCATCCACCTACAGAGCTCCTTGGAGACCTGGGAGACGCGCCTCGAGTCCAACGTGCAAGGTGTCCTAGCCCTACAGGAGGCTGACTGGGGCGCCCTCTACCAGACCATGGAAGAGTGGTTGGCCCTGTTGGCCCAGGCAACAGAGTATGTGGGCACCACAGAGAGGGACGATGACAGGCAGGATGGACGCCCCCACACTAGGTAGACGGTTAGAGGTTGGAGGTCAATCAGGGGTCGGATGGTTTGGAGGGTCACACAGTTCTCAGATATTTCATTTTTTTATATTTTACATTTCTTTTTAGATTTTCTATATGAGGACACTGAGACATATTTCAAAGTCATTCATGAAGTTTGAATAATACTTAGTGTTGTTATTCCAAGGCTACTAGAGCTTATTTTTATACTCACAAATAATATTTTGTGACTTAAGACATTCACTTCTTCCTGTAAAAGAACAACACTAATAATAAATACACAAGGGGAAAAGATAGTTCAAAAAAAGAAAAAAAGAAAAGAGTAACATAGAGATTGGAGCTGGAAGGTTCTATAAATAGCAACCTTTGAGATCAGCTTGACAATCCACGAAAAGGTATCAATCAAGTCCATGTGTCTATCAAATAATAAGGTCTGTTGGGATAAAACTATAGAGCACATTTAGCTTGCGGAAGAGTGAGGAAATGCACTTTAGAAACTCAGCGCTTATTCTCAATTGCTTTCACTTATTTATCAAACCTTGTACCCTTCTTGAGAACCTTAAAGCACTCCCTTTCAAAGGCACAGAAGCCTTACTCACTTAAAATTGTGCAGGTACCGGTACATTTATTAATCTGGCATTCAGGGATGTAAATCAAGTATTGGGAACAAAAACAAAGAATCATCAAAGAGTAGAATTGATAAAGAATGTAAAATCTTGTTTTGGTGCAACTTCAAAGCTGCGGTATAGACTCTACAATCGCGGTATTGTTGATTGTATACAATGGCTTTGAGGTTGCATCAAAGCAAGGCTTTTCCACTCTTGCTAGGTTTGCGTATTTATAAGTAGAACTATTCAAAAAAGTCTCAAAGTGTTATTATGGTCCTCTTTAGTTCTGAGAACTGGCCTGATAAACCTGAAGATCTCATAGTCGGTTTTGAGATGTTGCCTACGCCTTTTTACCTTCACTTGTGTCACAGATGTTTGCTGCTCTTAAAAGTTTTAAAAAAAATAATTTATAGACACACTTTGTCTCTACTTTCTTTTCTTCTCTTCTGCAACTTTCCTTCTTCTTTGCCCCCCTTTCCTAAACTCTTCTTCTTGTCTCCTTCTCTACCACTACTTCCTCTCTCCTATCTATTTACTCGTATCAACCTTTTCTACTTCTTCCGCCTCTTCCCAAACTCTCCTTTTCCTCTATCTCTTGTTCCTCTATCTCTTCCTACTTTAGTTCTGTCTCCAATGTCTACTTCTCTACCTCGTGTCTCATCTAAACTCTTCCTCCTCTGTTTCCTCTTCCACATCTCCCATTGAATGTAGCAGTGAATCCTCATACTTTCATTTATGTGTGTTTGTGTGTTTGTGTATTTGTGTGATACAAAAAGGCATAGGCAACTCAAACATCGGTGTGACTTTGATAAGAACACACTGCACAAATGTGATGCTTTGGAGCTTAATTAACAACACTTTGCTTAGCTTTCACAGATTTTGAATTTTACACTTATCTTTTGCTTGCTTTGATTTTCTGTGGCAACTAAAAAGAGTTATTTATAACTAGAAACCTATACATTAGAGTAAAAATGCTTATAAAAAGTAGAGTGTGCAAAGGTACAAATCACTAGATGAATTTTCTAAAAGGACAATAAGCTTAAGTAAGCAAATAATAGTTTCCATTTCAGAAAGCATTTTAAAGTCTATATTCCATAAACAAATATTTGTGCTATCAACATCAAATGAACACACCAACTTACTGTACAGCCAAGCAAGTATTGACAGCAAAATCTACTTCGAAATAAACTACATTGATCTTTTTAAAAAGAACACCATAAAAGAAGGGGAAAAAAACAACTTAACCTAAGAGCATGATCAAAATCTCTTGAATACTATCTGACTTTGATTTTTAGAGCTTAACAAGAAATCTACTGCCAACAAGTATGTGATTGTGTCATTAATGATGTATTTCTCAGTGGCAAAGTCTCCAAACAAGAGAAGAGAGATAAACAACAGAAGAACTATATTCAGTAAAGAATTATTTTCTTGATTATTCTGTATCACTCCACCCCTGGGCACCCACCTTTCACCCTTGTTTAAAGTAACCATTAATCATTTAAAATTCTCATTCACACCTCTTGTCTATTTAAAATTAAATCTTTCATCTTCTAGCTTTTTTATTCAAATTCTCGAGGGGAAAAAAACGAGGAAAAAAACTTCAAAATGAACCCTTTTTTTAAATTTTTAAGTAGGAGGACATTATTGTCACCACAATATAAAGTAGAAGGGGAAAAAAAGCTAAGATATATTTTATCCACAAGGCTGGAACCTATTGGGGTGTCTTTAAGCTAGAGTACAAATTAATCGAAAGGGTTTACAGAACATATCTAGGTAGGCCTACATCAAACAGAAAACCTAATGCACAAGTTTATATAATACGAAGTGTTCCAATCCATCACATTCCATTTTGACTGCTCCAGTCTTGAGCAGGTGTATCCAGATGACACTCACAAATACAGATAAATTGTTTCATGAGTGGCACCTGCATACACCAAAACTTACTTTTTAATAAACTCAAACCGTGACCTTCACTCACTCTCCACCATGGAAGGGCTGTATAGTTTTGTTATATTTTTTACATGATTTTGTTTTTGGTTCTTTTGTGGGTTTTTTTTTCTTTGCATTTATTACTACCTACATGTTACTATCATACTTCATATCATGCTATGTTTTGCTGTAAATATCTGGTGTTTGTTTCCTACAGTATTATTCTTTGATTTCCAGCACCATCTTTTGAAATATCCTTCTCACCCAATAAAACCTTGTCATTTATTTCAGATGATTTCTCTATGCTCTTCTCAATTCATCAACAACAACACAACAATGGCTTGGAATACTTATTGAGACAGAAGTTGTCAATCTTTTTGTTGTTGTTTTTTTTTTATTGATTTTTTGCTTTTTTAATATTTGCTGTGAGAATGTCCTTTATGTACATAAACATGGGCTCTGAACACATATTTTCCTACCTTATTCTCTCTCTCTCTCTCTCCCTCTCTCTCTCTCTCTCTCTCTCTCTCTCTCTCTTGCGCGTGTGCGCGCCCTCTCTCTCTCCCTCTCTCTCTCCCTCTTTCTTTTGAACAGAAGAGGAATTACATGGTGATGCACATTTAAAAAAAAATATAGCATGTCAAATAACAAACAGAATACTGTGTCTTTTAACACAATGTATTTTCCTTCACCCTTCACATATCTTTTTATTAGGGTTATGGGATTTCCTTCTCATATAAAAGTCTTTGCCAATTGTTGCCTGGATATGATAAGTTTGTGTACTTTTTATGGAACGGATTAGCTAGCATGTAAATACAGCGAGGACATAGAAATGACGTCCTAAGTAGAATGTGCTTGCAGAGTACAGAGGAAGTTTCACCTATGATGAAAGTATTACACAGTAAATTGTTAGATATCTCTCTTCATTATTATGGAAAACACATATGCATCTCCTTTTTTCATCAGCATAACCATAGTTTTGTTTTCCGAAGCATAAGCTGCACCTCTAGTACATGTAGAAAATTTGACCAATGTTGAGACAAGAATAGATTAGAAAGTTATTTGAGGTTGCAAGCCATTCTGAAGTATTTCTTCCTTTTTTTGTCCTCCTATGGTGCTATTTGAGATATGATTTCCAAAGTTGTTAACCTCTCAAATTGTTGGTGATATCAGGTAAAATTATTTGTATCATCTTATGAATTCTGAACATCAGTAAACTTTTGTCTAAGGGTTGTGTTGTAGACAAGTAGAATGGTCTTAAAGACAGAGTAGATGATGCTTAAACACTTGATGATTGTAAGACCAAGCTAGATGTGAATGGGACCGAGCACCTCGTCTTCTCAGATAAGAATGATAAACTCAGAGGTCCCATGCGTACAATTGCATGAACAAAGGGACAATGTGAAGGCCCTTCCAGTCCCAGGTTGCAGAGCTAGGCTCCATGGCTCTATAGGTCTGTCAGACAACTCAAAGAGTGCATAACTCATACCAGTGCCTGATCAAAACAACTACAACAACAACGGTATTTATGATATGATAAATAATTGACAAACTGTTGTATTGAAGCATTGACATCCATGACGTAGTGCGGAAAACTCAGAAGTGGGCCACCACCTCAAGTAACTCCATCGACAGTGAGGATGCCAAGCTGGTGGAACAGGTCTGTAAAACTGCTGAGTTTTTAGAAAATATATTGTCTTTATAATTATAGGGCATTTCCATTCCCAACATTTAGCGCAATCTTCTAAATAGCCAATGAGGGTCTTTCTGAAATGACCAGTTGGATTGCTCAAGTGTTGCTGGTTAGAGTGGTAATAATGAAGTGTATTGTATTTGATTTCTAGATTATTTCACATAGTAATGTCATGTACCTTGAAAAATCACTTGATCAAAATGTCTTGTATAATTCATGCCCAGGTTTCATCCCTTAATTCTGAAATGTTGCACTGGATGGTTCAGGTGATGATTGTAATGAAGTGTTGTTTCATTTTAAAATTATTTGATATGTTAATGCTACATTTTACGAGAAATCAGTTCATCAAACTTTCCCATATATATATGATGGCCAGGTGTCATCCCTGCACTCTGAGATGGTGCCCTGGATGGGCCAAGTGTTGCTGACAATAATGATAGTAATGAAGTGTTTATTTGTAAAATATTCAACGTAGTAGTTCTATCTACCTTGAAAGGCAACTTTATCCAAACTTCCCATACAAGATCATAATGTGAGCATGAGAGTGCAAGTAGGAGAGAATTCAAAATGTAATATCTATCTGTACATGATTTGCATGCTTGTGTGAATGTATGTGTTTTAATATGTCTGTGTGATTGTGCACCTGTTATGGGTCTGTGTGAATGCTTCATTGTATGTTATTTAGGTCATTGTAATTCTGCTGTGTCCACATGTCAAGTAATACATCCAAAACGAATTTCCTTGTTAATGGTTAAATAGAGTTCATCTTATCTTATCTTATCCTATCTCATCTTATCTTATCCTATCCAATCATATCTTATCCTATCCTGTCTTATTTTGTTTTATCTTATCCAATCTTATCCTATCTTACAAACCATGCCCAGGTGTCATCCCTTCACTCGGAGATGGTGCGCTGGATGGTGCAAGTTTTACTGAGGCTGGCACCAGACAAAGATGGAAACTCCAAGGAGGCGGGAGAGATGGCTCTGTTAGGCAGCGCATCCATTCCCCAGCTCACAGAGGTGGCAAAGACTTTGTTTGAGTCCCTGGAGACTTTCTCTAGCTACGTTGCACTGTGAGTATTGCTTTTTTAAAAAAGAATTGGTTTGAGTTTTACACCCCTAGCGACACTTTTTAGGTGCGACAATTTGATGCTACTAAGCCTATTAGTGATGCGTGAAATCATTGTCTTTGTAAAGAGAACAAACCAAGCAACCAACCAACCAAGCTACCAAGCAACCAAAAGACCAACCACCCAACCAAGCAACCAAGCAACCAAAAAACCAAGCAACCAACCAAGCAACCAACAAACCAACCAACGAACCAACAAACCAACAAACCAACCAACCAACCAACCAACCAACCAACCAACCAACCAACCAACCAACCAACCAACCAACCAACCAACCAACCAAAAAACCAACAAACCAACCAACCAACCAACCATTCTCTTTGTGTTGTGTGTTTCAGATGCTGCAGTGGCATTGTAATGGAGAACACACAACAACGTCAAAACAACAATGAGGAGAATGCAGACCACGAACTCAAAGACCTCAAGAGACTCAGGGTGGGGCTATCAGGCTTTTCTTTGTTTCATTCTAGCGGCATTTAACGTTCTTTTGTATCTTCAAAGGGGCACCTCAATATAATTTCATCCTGATTTTTCCATCTGTACAAAAACAAGTATAATTTTGGATCTAACCAAGATAATCACTCCAAAGAAAGAGAAAAATGTTAAGTATTGATTGCAAAATCTAAATATACAGAAATCTGAAAAGTGATTGGGGGGGGAGGGGGGGGGGAGGTCAATGTTGGTGATTTTTCTAGACACCCACAAGTCATATTTCCTGTTTCCCCTCCAGTCTGAGTGTGATGACTGGATCCAGACGGCCCAGCTCCTGATGTCACAGCTGACAGGAGACTCCATCGATGAACTCTTCCCCACCCGCCCCTCCACCACACTGTCCAAGAAGCCAGGCTCACCCCTCGCTGACAGAGTTGTCTTTGTCGACCAAGAAAAACTCCAAACTAATGAAGTAAGTCATTTATAGTCTTTGTAAACCAAGAAAAACTTAAAACTTTGTCTATAAAAAAGAATTTTAAACAGATGAAGTAGGTCATGATTAGTCTTTGTGTACAAAGAAGAAAATTCAACTTCACAAAGTAGTGTCTACAAAGAAAATCTTCAAACTGATAAAGTGGGTTACTATGGGATGCAAACACAGTGCATCCACTATTATCCAGCACCTGTTTTTTTCGTCATCCATCAACTTATGTTCTCTATACAACACTAGTAGGTCTATGCCATTGGTGACGTCATTTTCCAGCTAAAAAGTGGGAACTGGATGATAGTGCATGCACTTTGTTTGCACCTTTAGTAGTCTTTGTCTACAAAGAAAAACTTCAAACTGACAAAGTAGGTTATTATTAGTCTTTGTCTACAAAGAAAAACTTGAAGTTGACGACGCAATAGCTTATTGTTAGTTTTTATTGACATTTTGTTTTTGCTATTTGTAGTATGATAGTAGACTGGATAGTACAATACAACCTGAACTCATTCCCTACCAGGACAATTTACGCGGTTAGAGCAAGCCATTTTAATGTGTCCATTATTTTACATAGAGTGATGTGGCGCAAAATGTGTCTCTGGGTAGTCGGTGGCATTTTTGAAAAACCGCACAGTGCTGCTCATGCTAGGGAATGAGTTGATTATTTTCCCATTTAGAAATGTCTCAAGAAACCCTTAGTCTGTTGTGTTTTAAAAAAAAAGAAGTTATTGTATCCTAGAATTAATGGATGGTAGTATAGATTTTATAATAATGTACCCAACCAAGCTGGTTTTCTTGGCCATTATGCCTGTATTTTTGTTTTTCTGACACATTCCTTGTCTGTATTCAAGGCTGCTGCAGTGATGGACACCTCACAGGAAGCCCAGAGCAGTGAGGAGCCCCAACCCTCTGAGACAGAGCCAGACACCACCACTGACATGGAGCCCACCGAGGGAGAAACACAGGTGTGTGGGACTGTGTGTGGGACTGTGTGTGGGACTGTGTGTGGGATTGTGTGGGCCTGTGTGTGGGACTGTGTGTGGGATTGTGGGTGGGACTGTGGGTGGGACTGTGTGTGGGACTGTGGGTGGGACTGTGTGTGGGACTGTGTGTGGGACTATGTTTTTGGGACTGGATGTGGGACTGTGTGTGGGACTGGATGTCTTCTTGCATCTAGCAAAAACATTAACCCCTTCGTGACAGAACATTTTTGCAATTTTGGACAGAGCTACGTTTCGCAAGCCAGGACGGACTATTTTCAGAAATGGTTATACGGAACTCGAGAAACAACTTTTGTTTTCTTTCATGTTGTTGATACATGTGTGGTGATTTGTTTTGCATACCTCGACCTTGGATGAATAAAGTATTAATTTCTAATTCCAATTTCAATCCAAACATTCATTTTTCAGGAGGTCCCTAAGACTGAGCCTACTGAAGGAGATGACAGCTCTGAGACGAAAGAAGACAGTCAATCAGGTACCCAACCAGAAACGGCTGCAGGGTCGGAGGCCAAGGGTCCATCACCAATCGCTAAGAAGGCGAGCCCCCCACCACAGGAGAAGGGTGACCGGATTGAGATCCTTGGCACAGACGCCAACACTCATAGGCAGATTCTAGAGGCAGCTAGGGCACAGGTTTGTCTTCTTGGCTCTTATCCCCATCCACACATCGAGGGTAAATTTGTACCCCAACGCCCTTTTATCCATGCATTTCTCATACAGTACTATCTTGTCACCTTGTCATAGAGGAACAACATCACTGCACTCTTGCTTCATTCCTCACTGTAGGATCTAATGAAGGGTATTAAAACTACACATTTTATTAAAAACAGGTAGTCCTATTAAGTTCTAAAACGTCATGTAATCCTCAAAATCTGTCTGCGTCGTTGATTTGACAATAAATGGCCAAACATACTGACCAGTGGTCACTACTTTTTTTTCATGAAAAAACATGATGTGCACGGAAAGGGTTAATAGGGGGGGTGGAGGGGTGATGGCTTATTTAAGGTTGTCTTTAGGGTTCTTTGGGTACAAACTCCTTTTTTGCAGACCACTTGTGTCTTGATAATAATAGATACCATTTATATAGCACTTTACCCCCATCTACAGCAGGTTCCAGGTGGCTGTAGAATATGGATGGAATGAATGTGTGTGCATCCACTGAATGTGAAGCATTAAAGATATAAGCATGATCATTGGTTCAACAGTTTTAAAACTTTGTAAAGCGACATAAAGTGTTGACTGTGAGTTCTTGTGCTATAGATTAATCACTTTTATTATTCAGCTCAAAGGGGTTTACAGACACTATTACCCTGACAGAGTGGATTCATTCCAAAGGCTTCTCAACCTCCTGGGATGCAAACTGGTAGTTCTACCTGATCACCCCTCATGTAAACACATACACTCTCTCTCTCTCTCTCTTTCTCGCTGTCTCTGTCTCTCTCTCTCTCTCTCTCTCTCTCTCTCTCTCTCTCTCTTTCTCTCTTTCTCTCTCTCTCTCTCTCTCTCTCTCT
>JAUELK010011668.1:0-14183 GCA_031471215.1 Gastropteron pacificum | reverse complement strand
AGAAGAAGAAGAAGAAGAAGAAGAAGAAGAAGAAGAAGAAGAAGAAGAAGAAGAAGAAGAAGAAGAAGAAGAAGGATATGGAGTTTGAAACGTCTCATTTCCGATGTTATCTAGGCCAGTTTTCCATTTCCAGTTTCAAGCATGGTTCTTACGTTCCAATGTCCTAGTCTGATCTTGGTTTTGGTGGTGTTCTAGTCCTCCGTTGTCCAGCTGATGGCATCCTCTCAGCTTTGTCCACCCGCATTCATACAGTTCAGCCGTTTCAGTGTCATTTCTTTGCATTATAGAATGTGTGCATCATAGGCATACAATCCTAATTATAGTACCGCCTTCCCCTTCCCAGGCAACGCCGAGTTACTCAGCTAGTACAATTTATAACTTGTATTTGTATAGCGCATTTCCAGGCCCTATGGCTAGCTCAATGTGCTTTACAGAATATTATTACCCCAACACACCTGATTCATTCCAAAACTTTCTCAACCTCTTGGGAGGCATATTGGTGGGTCTGTCTGGTCGGCGACATTTTGACAAGACATCGGGTACCTTTTTACACCTGGGTACAGTGAGAAATCCGTGACAAAGTATTTTTTCCATGAGTACCGGTACAAGAAAATACTCTCAAGTCCAACTCGAGCCGTCACGGCCAGGATTCAAACCTCGTACCTTTGACTCTAGAGGCAAATGCAATGACCACTAGGCCACCAGATCATCATAGAAGAAAGAATAACTATTGAAGAAAAAAACAGGACTGAAGAAAAAGATGACCAAGGACAGAAGAGCCAGATAGAGGAAAATGATAACTAGGCCTAACTGCGTACACAAAACTGTAATAGGGTGTAGAATAATTGGGATGAGTAAAATGTGCAACTAGGATAATGCATGTATGTCAATGTCAACTTTCATAAGGATTCAACAACAACAAATGATAGCATGATATTTGTATTTTTATTGTGTAATACATCATGTACACATGTAGTCATAGATGAAACAAAACAATAGATGTCAGCCCTACAAAACAGTCTGGATGACTTGACAACACATGGCATGTATGTATTGGTCCCACTCCATTGCACAACAAATTAGTCCCGTCTTCAAGACAATGCAAGAGCCTTTTACAAAACACGCTTTCCAGAAATGCATCCATACTTAAATCATCAGAGGGAAACATACATCAGAAGATTGATTTCCATCAATACAACAAATTGATCTGCACTGAAACGATGATAATGTCAAACATACTTAAAATCTACTAAATATTATAATTTTTTTTATGTCTGTTACATTATAGAAAACTTTGTTTCAACCGTTATCGCCTAAAAAAAATATAACAATCTGTGAAACGACGTGGGGGCGTTGAATGTGATTGGGTTAATATTTCTCTCCGTTACTCCTAAAATGTCAAAATACTGCTTGTCCATAAAATTGCAAGAAATCCAATTCCTAGAAGAGCAATATTATTGTTTGACTTCACCGAGCGCTATGTTCAGAGTGCAAGGTCTTGATTCAGCGTAACATGAAGTGCCTCCTTCCACACTTTGTGATTCAGTATCTTGAAACAAAAGCTTAGTGTTGTTTTTTAAGATCAAATTTGGCCCTAATTTGTATCACAATCAATGAACAATACTTCTTTCATCGATATTTAATACCGTTGCAATAGACGATTCACAAAAGGCATAATCTTCCCTTTTTATGCATTCCACACTTCCTACAAAACAACGAAATATGAAACTACTTTGCATCAATGAAAAATGAAGTCTGGTTAATTCTTGACTCAAACATCTTGTCTTGGGGCGCTTTTTTCGTCGAATCTAAATTCTAAATGGACTTCAAATAGTGACATCTGCTAGTTGTTTTCTCTCTTCTATGGTATAAAAAGGAAATAACTTTTCCACTGTGAATAGCTTCCTTCAAATGATCCTGCTTGAAATTCTCTAACACACAACAAGCGACATGCTAGATTAGTAGTCGTTGGTCATTGGTAGCGAAAAATGTCAAACTTCAGACCTGCTTTTTTCAGTCTGAAATCATTTTTATTGATAGGTTATAAAGTTCAGTACATTGTAAGTCCATATGTCTGATCTAATCTGCTATATAATCTAAATCGAAGTTTAAAAGTCTATTTTCTTAACTAGTTAACTAGTTGGGGAGGTAACTCAATTCTAAGAAGAACATCGTCTATTACTGGCACCCTGGCAAACAGGGCAAACAGGATCTCCTTTCATTTTTCTGTCTTCAACATTTTGATTTCAAAATCAAAATATTTGGTTCCAAAAAAATAAGAACTCTCCAAAAAGAGAAGAAAGAAGGGAAATAGAGTTACTGTGGCACTAGGTTTGGTTTACTTTTACTACTTGTCAGTTTTCCCTCACTGTATTCCTTGACAATTAGGCCTACATAATTTAAAACTCAAAGCAAACTAACCAAAAGTGTCAACCTTGAAAACTATGGCTCAATTCAATGGTTTTGTTAAGAATACACAGTGAACAGGGTGGGTAGATACATCTTAACTTTTGAGACAAATCTAAAAAAAACGTGATTCTGTACATGACTAGTAATTAGTGTCCTAAACCAGTTGTGCATAATTAAAGCATTTAATTAAACAAAATCCGAATAGGAATGATGAACAAGTAATTGTTGTTAACATCAACATGCAAAATCAATGAAATTTGAGATGACATTGAGAACATTAATGTACAATTTACTGGACCATGAACTGGAACTATTTACACATTTATATGTTACAGCAAGCCATGTTAAAATCACAGTTAACTTTGAACAGACACAATGAAAGGATCACAACAGTAAACTAACAGGATTGAAAGCATAACAAGTCCAGACTTTCACAGATCATCCCTTTACAGAGGCACAAAACCCTGTCAGATCATGATACAAAATGTGTGCTCAACAGGACTTTTTTTTTGTTGGACTTGTTCTTCAAGTTACTCTCATTCTTATTGTATGCATTGCCATTCATCTTATATATCATCAACTTAGATCCAAAACAAGTCTTTAGCTATTCTTCCTTCCAGGGCATACGTGAACCAAATCCTGTTACAAATAAAGGGTAAAATATAAGAAATTAATTGAATAAAACAACAGAAAAAAGGGGTTCAGTTGTAAGCAATCTTTTGTTGTCAGTTTAAAAAATTAATAATACATATAGTATCAAAATAAGAAAACATGTGTCCAGAGAGACACCCTTGGCTCATAGAAGCTTTAAAAAATGATCCCGTAAATTTAAGTCTGTTTATAAATCACTGTTGAGAATGTTCAAATCGTTCAGGATTGCACTATCACATTCACCAGTTATAATAATTACTCACATTAGCACATCTAATCAAACTTCATTGATTATGTGTCATATTGTATGTTGTTGTTGTTGCGATCAGGCACAAGTTATGAGTTATTCACTCTTCAAAAGTGGTCTAAATAGACCTACAGAGCCATGGCAGTCTAGCTCTGCAACCTGGGACTGGAGGGCCTTCAAAATTGTATCATATTGTATAGATGATTATTTCCCATACTTTTACCTACATGTAATAACACATTCACCTCAATACAAACAAAAAGCCAGTGCAACTGAAATCACTCATCATATCAATCACAATGTACACACGCCTACTTATCAATCACTCTGTGAAAAATTATGCAGATTCTGGTGTCATAAAAACAAAAACATGCTCCCTAAATATGTAACAATAAATGTGTATAGATTGATGACACTAGAAGGAATAGAGATGAACAGAAATCTGGTATACACTATGAATATTAAGTCTTTATCCTAATTCCTGAAGCCACAAAATGAAGAATTAAAAAAAAAGAGGAAGAAGCAGAACAAAGAAAGGGTAGTGAGTTCCCCATCCTTTCCCACAATGAAGATGACACAACCAATCAATGGAGATGCAATGGTACATTCATAATGCCATGTCTCATTTTTCCAAAAAACTGTGATTACATGAGAACTGAAGTGGATTTTCGTAAACACTAATGTAATACTGACATAAACTTTTGTACTTCTACAAAGTTTTTTCCAGATTTTCCTTACTTTTAAAGCTATATACAAATATTCAACACTTGACATTATAATGTCATTTCGTAATGCCCTGAGGCACACACAAAAAACAAACATAAATTATGAAATGATACACATTCATTTGATCATATATTTATTTCTAAATAACAGTCTGAATAGCCATCAAATCTTACGTTTCAGCCATCTTCATGAAAGGAAGATGTCAATGTTGAGACAAATATTGCATGAGTCACCACAAAGAATCCATTTAAAAATCATTCAAACTATACAAACTTTTCCAAAACTGATTCTGCTGTTAAAAATAGTTTACCCAGGTACTTTTGTTTTTAGGTTTTTCAAATTTTCACAACCACACGTTTGCATCTCATGTTGATTTATACTATTTCAATGACAAAATCACTTTATTCCACACTGTCAAGAATGGTTAATGTTACTCTACACTATACTGAGCTGCTGATGATTTCTTTACAAGCAATGTACAAGAACCATAGGAACAAATACTCTTCACAGAGATTTGGTGGAAGGAGAGAGGGGGAGGGCAGTGAAATGATGAAAGGCTCAGTTCTAGCTAGCTAGGTAGTAGACATAAACAATGTACCTCTAAAACAGTGTTAACTATCAACTATATCTCTGATAGACAAGTGCATCAACACATGTCTCTAAACATTGATATCCATTTGCCTACAAATATATAAGAGCAGTTAGTTCTATTAATGTGAAGACCTGAATTGAAGACGTAACTATGATTCAAATGGACAAATCTACTATACACAATTATCAACTATCCTCGCCATTCTTTGTGCATTTGCACCCAAACAAAGGCATACACTTAGCTGAAGTCAACAGGGCATGTAGCTTCCTTGTTGTTTGTTTTGTACCCACTATGAACTAAGACAAAGCCAACTCAGTCAGGAACGCACTGAGAACACTGACTTTGTGTTGGCGTCTGCTTTACGGAAGAAGAGCCTTTAATTGCTAATCTATTGTTGATTTCATCCATACCACATCAAGCATTTAGCCCTTTTCATCAAGCCAGGTCTATTCTGTAATTATGAAACCTCGGAGAGAAACTCAAAGGTTTCAGTAGGATTGCACAAACAAAGTCATGGCCACTCAACTCGGAGAGAAGAAATGGAAATTCCGAACATGATACCGATTCAATTCAAAGTCCAGCCCGAGTAGTAGGTAGGTTGAAGTTGAAGGTTTGGCATTGATTGCACAGAATGGACGAGAGGACAATAGTAGGCTATAATAACGTGTATTATATAACAACAATGTCCCCCCCGCCATCAATGATGTTTCCACAACTGCACGCTATGTCCGTCAAACAGAATGTTTTGTGAGGGGTACAAGGAGCAGTGCTCGTCTTTGTTCTGAGGGACGCCATTCTTGTCCACCTCACTGATCACACTAGGAACCTGCAGGATAAAAAAAACAACCCAAAAACACGTTTAGTACAACATATCATGTAGGCTCATGTATTATGTATGACTAGTAGTTAACCCATTCTATGAATGGGACAGGGAGAAAGTCAATTTTAGAAAGAATTAGCTATCGGGTAGAGCTTTTTAAAATGATTCAAGATATTGGTACTAGATTACATGTAGTAATACATTTTTTTTTTAAAGAAAAGAATTAATATGTAAATAGAAGACAAACCGGAAAATTATAATTGATAACAAATCGCCGATTCTGAAGAGATGGAATGGAAGAATTCAGACGATGTCACCTTGTCATCACGCAGTTTCATTATTTACAAATTGTTATAAAATGGTTACTTATTCCTGTAACATAAAGCAGAACGAAAGAGGAACTTTCGTGAAAACCGCATCCAGTTTGGTGCAGTATTAACAGAGGAGATCTGCTTTGAAGTTCAAAGTTTGACTCATATTTATATAGATAATAATAAGCCATGGTAAAGGATTAAGCCAATAGTCAAGTCATCACTGGTTGTATTTCACCCTTTCACAGTAAATAACTAACCCGAAAGTCATTTTTTTTGTTTATGCTGTTATTTTAGGGAGGGGGTCAGCTTCTGATTTCTTTGATGGTTGAGAAAAATCGACAAGTCTTCACAGATAAGGTTATAAATGTGGAGGTCCTTAGTACATAAATGCAACTGAGTTATATATTACATGGTAACTGTAAGGCTGCATTAGACAAAACTGACTGTCCAGTTCCAACCAGAATAGTAGACAAAAGGGATAGTATAGCAGTCATTACATGGTACAGTACATTTAAATGCAACTAGATGAAAATAAAGATAAATTCTCTTCTTATATTTACAAAGATACAAGGCCTTACCTGCCATCCCATGATAAACATGGTACAGTACATTTAAATGCAACTAGATGAAAATAAAGATAAATTCTCTTCTTATATTTACAAAGATACAAGGCCTTACCTGCCATCCCATGATAAACATGGTACAGTACATTTAAAAGCAACTAGATGAAAATAAAGATAAATTCTATTCTTCTATTTACAAAGAAACAAGACCTTACCTGCCATCCCATGATGAACTCCAGCAGTTTCAAAGACAACATGCGACTTGAGCCAACCAGAGCTTGTAGACTGTGGACAATTCATTGATCATATGAATGGTGAAATAAAGAATGTATGTTGCTTGTTTTAAGGTGCTTCGTGTCACCTGTTGCTTTACAGTGTGTTAACTAAAATGATGATTGACAATCTTTCTCTTTTATTGCTCTGTTGTTTTTGTTGACCATTTTGGTAAAAAAATCTGATTATTATATGATATCTTTTTGAGTATCTTTTCCTACCACAGTGCACTTCATACTATTGACGTTATCCACCAATTCCTGTTTAAATTGTTTCAAGTCTAATTGAAATGTTATGGTATTGATGAAGGTTGTCTATTCATGCAAAGTTTCTGAAGAAGATGTGTCCATGCATGATGCTTATCCCCGAAATCAAGATCTCTCTGCCTTGCTAAAAAATCTTCATTCTCTTTATCCCAGAAGCCATTGGGTTTCTACTCTTGTGTATGGTTTTGTAATGTGGGCCAAAGGCCTTATATACCAATAAAAGCATTCAATTCAATTCAATTGGGTTTTCATGTTTGACCGTCTTCATACATCATATTGTATGCGAGGCTCACCTGTCATGCTTGAACAGGCCCAGCTTGGCTATCCTGGCACACACTTCCTTGTTCAAGTTCTTCTCAAAGAGCGGCAGACCAAAGCACAGGTCTAGCAGGAACCAGTCCTCCTCCTGGGGTGCGTCCTGACACCCAGGGCTGAGGGACATGGTCGTGACGTCGTCTGACGAGGAGGATGTGTGGGGGCTCAAATTTGGACCTTTCACGTCCAAGTGGAGGTTAGTCTTCAGAGTGGACGTCTCACTGTTTGGACCGTCCAAGCTGTCCAGTTCTTTGGTCAGCATGTCCGCAGACTGTTGGTCCCTGATGCCATTCTTGGGGAAGTGGGCGGGCGAGTCTGTGTCTTCACTCTGTGACGAATCAGTCTGATTATTGCACTGGGGGGAGGGGGCGGCGGAGGCGGGGGAGGGTGGCGATTTCTCAGAAGGCGGCGCCACATCCACAGGCATGCTCCCGTGAGCTGGAAGTGAGAAAGGGCCGTCTGCATCATCGTCATGGACTTCTTCTTTGTGTGGGTTGAGGAGAGTGACATAGCCGCAGGTGTTGACTAGGTCCATGGTGTCTGACAGCTGGTTCATCACTCGGTGATACTGGAACTGGCCCTCACTGAAGCTGCCTGCATGCCACAACAACAATGATATTATTGATATACGCATGATAGATAGTATCTGTGAATAATTATAAGAACACACAAGGGGGAAGAAGAAGGGAATATGTATTTTCAGCCATCAAAGTTGACCTCATAAAATTACCATAGTTATGAAACAACATTCATTTTGCTTTGCCTGGAAAAACACAGAAAATGTGAAAAAAAGGTTTATCTTCTAAAAAAACACTTTGTAGATACAAAAATATAACTGTACACTGTCTCACCTGGTGTTTTGTCAAATGGGAATGGAACGTGAACTGTCAGTCCTTCAGCATGGGTGCCATGGCCCTAGACATTGGAAAAAAAGAAATACACATCAGATGAACACTTTACACCTGTACTACTAAACATATCTGTTAAAACTGAATCTAGTTCCTTGAAGGAACGTTTTTGCAGCCAATTTATATGATCACTCAAAATTCAATCCTAGCCTCTAATAATGAAACCAGGTGGTTCATTTGCCCCATAAGCAACTTTGAACAATGCTGAGTTTACGACTCCATAAATGAGGATAACCCTAAAATCTGAAACCGAGCAATAGTCAGCCAGTGTGTCCTCCCCCATAAAGGTTTGTCAGCCATCATGTTTGCTTAACACAACACCTTTCACTGTCTCTGAAGGACTGTGATGTTAGACTGCAGGGATGGGGACAAATTTTGAAAAAAACACAGCAACAAATGCAGTGGCGCGGCCATTGAAATAAACTTCACCACTAGAACTAGAACACATAGTGGAGAGATGTGCAGGTACATAATATAAGTTAAGATTGTACTGTCCACATATTCTGTATTCTAATTCTACTGTGTGTTGGGTATGGCTTTATAATCAAACAAATACTTATTTTTGGGAGAAATTCATAACACAAATCTATTAATGTAAGAACATAATAAAAATGGCTTCTCTAGACAACTATTGCGTTTCGGTTCAGCCCGGTAACTAGAGTCTAGATCTACGTACTTCCGTAGTTGGGTACAAAAATCCGTAACACTTTGGCCTATAAAAAGAATCTGCATGTGCGGTAAAATCCGCAAAATCCCCATCCCTGTAGACTCTTTTAGCGCTATATTAAAACTACAATATCCGAGTCCCATTACCACTGACTCTAGATCTATGTACAGACAGGACACTCTTGTGTAGCCAACCCGAGAGCGTCCCATGTGTATAAACAGAATATAGCAATACAAAGATTAAAAGGAAAATGAGAGCAAAGCTCACACGCGTTGGTCTGTATCTCAGTGTTAAAAAACCTTCTGTTGTGTGTTGAGGACACACTCGAGGAGGCTACGCTTTTTTTGAACAAGAGAAAGAGACCAGTGTCCAGTCTCGTTGCCTCTGCTACTACTACTGAAACATAGAACACACAACACCATCCCACCTGCACCATGACTGCCGAGTGACTTAGAGCATCATTGAGTGTGAGCAGAATGTTGGACGAGGCGATAACACCAGGGTCATGACCCCAGGTTGTGACTAGAAGACGCTCATATTTCTGTGGAAGAGTTTGAAAGCATAATTAACGTTTTTAAAAAACAACTTAACATTGTCATGGCTGAATTACTAATATTGTTGTTGCTATTCCCTGCCGTGGAGTTATTCACTCTTATCGGCTAATGCCAGTCTTATGTATTAAATTACTAATATAACCTTCACTTCCAGTGACATCTTGTTAACATAGACTAAAACATTTCTTGCAAATTTCCTTAAGAAATGAGAGAAAAAAAAAATGATTTAAAAATCTCTTACTGATACTAAATGCTCACAGGCAGATCTTTGGCTGTAGGTATCTCTATTTCTACCTGACTTTGTTTTGACTGGGTTCATAGTGTGCACACAGAGCAACCTAGCAATCAAACTGGAACATGTTCTTATGAAACTCTATTTATAACTGTAGTCCCTATGGTCTTACTCTGAACACTTGCGGCAATCTGCGCAGCTTTGTGCCTTTCCTCAGGAGCAGCGAGGGGGGACCACAGCCAGTCAGGTGGTAGATGAACAGCTTGAACCACACAGAGCTCACCTGGAGGAGAAGTTTGGAGGAATAACAAAACTTGCTAAAAACAAAGGAGCTTACATTCAGGTGAGTCTTAACTCTTAGTGGTAGATGTTGATAATAAAGTTTTTAAAAAGTCGATAATTATGGAATTAACATTCCATGAGATACGCCTATTCAGGTTATTTAAAATTTCTTCAAGTCTGTTGTTTCAAATTTCGAGTTTTTCTCTCCTTTTTTTTTATCATCTGTTTTTTTAATGCTCCACCAAGGAATTACACGATCAGCCCAACAAACACAATAATAATAGCCAGTTTATATAGCGCACGCTCTCGCTCTACAGCAAGCTCAATGTATTATACAATACAGCATATTAACAGAACATTCACAAAACTACTTCAGTAAACAAGTGTTCACAAGCCTTTACAGAAACCACATTCTTTTTATCTGCCCTGGACTCCCAACTTCTACCCAATTCCCCCACTGCCCATAACACCCTCTATGGATCATTGGACCAGCTACACTGCACAGCATTCTTCCTGAGACTGGCACTGGCTGACAAGAGTGAACAACTCATCAGTTTGGGATAAAACAAACAAACAAACCAGTCTTTACCTCCGGTATGGCCGGGCCGATGTGCTGAGGCACTGTACTACTGACTGGTCGGATCTCTTTACTCAGTGGAGCCATAGACACCAACAGACTGAAAAGTACACAGATATCATAATAATAACTTTATTTAAGTGTTTTCCATAAACAACAATGTTCCAAAACACTTTACATTTGAATACAAAAATCAGTCTAAAATACATGTAACATTTCACTTGCAGGTTGAACATAAAACTACATATCTAAATCAGAAAAAACACACTCTTATGTATTACTAAAATATACATATTATGTACACACACAAACACACACTCACAGCAACGCACAATGCGAAAACTGACACCAACACACACACTCACACAAAGATTAGAACATCAACAATTTGTGGGTGGTATAAATGGGATGTACATCAATATTTTATAAACATAGTAAATTGTTTTGCTGTATCACTGAATAAATAAGTTCGTAATATCATCTTGTATTAACACTAAAAAAAAAAAAATCAATAGACTGCATTTATATAGTGCTTTTCCCCTCTCTACAGCAAGCTCCAAGCACTTTACAGACATATAACATTGGGTAGGAATGGACACTACCATGGACAACTGAACTGAGACGATAGAAATTAATTATTTTTAATTGTGAATTACATTTATACTGCACTAATGAACATTTGGGATCGAATCAAATCAGATGTTCACTAAAATGAGGAATACTGTATAAAATCTTATTTATCTGAGATCCCTTCAAAGCATCTTGTCTCTTCTACATAGTTCAGTATTTTGCAAAATTGACATCAACATATAAATCCCACTTCGCATTGGACATTTTTCTCCAGCTAAAACTCTAGAACTCAGATCTCAACATTTCCATCATATCCTTACCTGTAGTTTTTATTGAGCACCCTCGATCTTGTCTCTGGATCAAGACCCAGAAGACTTTCACATCGCAAGAGGTCAATACCCTGACCTTGACCTTCGATCTCCGAGTCCACAAGACCTCTGTTGTGTCGCAGGAAGCGGACAGTGTCCCGTAGTGTCAAGGCATGGTCAAAGTAGCGTCTGGCCTCACCCTCTGCATCAGAGCCCACCTGACATGAAAAATAAAATTGTTTTAAAAAAATGATAGTAAAGATAAAGTAAAGAAGGCATTTATATAGCGCTTTTCCTCCAGAGAGCTCAAAGCGCTTTACATCTATTATAACTCCCCCGACAAGCTACTAACGCATACAACACATAGCACATCACAAACATTGAACACAAGTACAGGCAGCCTGTGAGGCGCAGAAACATGCCTTTAGCCGGGTACCCCTTTTACACCTGGGTAGGGTGAGGAAATTGTGGTAAAAAAAACTTTTCCCAAGGGTTTACTGAACTCGCCCCAGTCGGGGCTCGAACCTGAGGTCGTTGGATCCCGAGTCAGGCACGCTAGAGACTGAGCTAGTCCTCCACAGTGATAGTGATGTAGTACAATAACAATGGGTGAGAGAATGATTGAGGGAGTGAAAGACAGCAAGAGAAAGAGTAAGAAATGAAATCGTTCATTGATTTTGTGCAGGGATGATAACTGTTAACTTAGTGTGCTTTCTACCCATTCCCCTCTACCTCCTGTTCTGTTTTTCAAATTTGTAAAATACTTTTCAATTTCACCATACTTGGACACTCATTGGCAAAAGCTTAAACTACAGATTTAATTCAAATATATGTACTGGCTAGGCAAAACCAAGTACTTGGAGCTTCAAGCAGTTACGAGATAAAAGCAAAAATGGTCAATTTTTTAATAACAGGTTTTCATTGGTTGGCAAAAATTCGTTAAAGAAAAACGACTTTAAGAGATGATTTTAAAATCTAAAAAGGGCATCGATTAGCTTTTCATGAAGTTTCAGAAACAAAAAAGACATTTATCTTTAAGTCCATCCAGGGTCCCCACCAAATCCATGAATTTTTTTCAAGACCCCCCAATTTGTGGCGAAAATAATGCCACCTAGTGTCAAAAATAATCCCCAAAAGTCTATTATCAATGACGAAATGCCAAGCTAAACTTTGCACATGCACATTTTGAGGCGTGGTCTTCAAACAATAGATTACAACTATTGCTAATATCACTTAATGACATCTTACCTCTCAACTAATCATCAATGTCACTGATTGGACAGTGTAGACCTAGTAGTAAGGCTATTTTTCCAAACAAAACATGAACATTTGTAGCCATTTCATTTTTCCCGACCCATCGCAAAATTCACGACTTTTTCCCGACCTGGTGGGGACCCTGTCTATCCTTTTCCCAGACCACTACACATAATATATGTTACTGTTAGAATAGAAAACCTCATTCACAATGGTGCCTATCACAATGGTCCTATCAACAAATCACCACGTGCAAGCCTTGATGAATGACAAGACTCACCTTCTCGAGTTCATTGAGGAAGCTGTCCATGGATTCGTCACTCAACTTTCCCACTTCAAACATGGTCACGGCATGACTCTTTAGGCCCTGTGGGGGAAAATCAAAAGTACACTTGAGTTACGGTTGTACAGTGACATCAATGTTAACAGGTTATGACACATTAATGGACATTGCAGTGCTCCATCCCTTCAAGCTAATGGCCAAAGATTTTCTCCATCAATAGATGTGTATTTTTGTAGATGATCACAATCAAAAGATTTGCATTTTTGTAGTTGATCACTAATAAATGATTTGTATTTTTGTATGTTACATGTGAATAGACTCGCATTGAACAGACCTTCCATTACTTACAACAACTTTCATTGCATACATTGATGAAGGCAGCGTTTAGAGCTGAACAGATCTACTAGACAAAGAATCCAGATCTAGTGTATTTGTTGATCGACCTATACCTTGGCCATATCGTAAGGCAAGAAAGTATAACACAAATTAAAATGAAATACCCCTTGCTTTTATTTTATAACAATGAACAAGAACAATTAAAATGGTAGCTTTTTGTGTTTACACATGGCCGGTCATATGGTCTTTGGATTTTTTAGGTTACATGATTTCTTGTGAACACCTCAATTGTAGTTCTTGTTTCACAACTCAGTTAGTCATGAAGCCAGAACAGACATTTTTTTTATCAACTGTTGTGAATATTTTGTTTTTTCACTCAATTTTGTTCGACTTTTCACCCATGACAGGTCCTATTATATTATCACTAGTTATAAGCAATTTTATACTTTCTTTTCACGCAGTTGGTTTGGTGGAGGAATGGACCACTGCAATGTGAAGACTACTCCGTCGAGAAGACTGTGCTTTCCACTGAATAAGGCAAGTTGTAGGCATTGACATGCACTTTTTCAATGACAGTTTGCACTCTGTACAGAAGATCTTAAATGCTTATTATATAAGCTTACTGTTGTGCTCAGGCGGTTTGAGTTAAGATTTAGTGCTTTGGCCTGCACATAAAACGTCCTTCAAAAAGTTGCACATCTACTCACAGGGGACAAATTTCCCATCATGAGGAAGGCTGTGAGTGTAGAGTCAAATAGGAAGGCAATTCTCTTGGATTGACTGGACACCTGCGTGCCCAGGTCTGAGGAAACACAAGCAACAAGGTGAACAGCAGCACAAGATCTTCCACAGACATCGTAGAGTTCAGGAGAAGATTGAAGACTGAACTCTTAGGGGCCGCTTTTGATCTCTAGGCCCTTAATACAGAGACTGGCCATGTTGTGTTGTTTTTCGTCTGTTTTGTCTAAAAGCGCCTTAGAGCATACAGGCCCAGCGCCTGATGATGGATTTGTGCGCTCCACAAATGCATATCCAG
>JAUELK010011225.1:0-14194 GCA_031471215.1 Gastropteron pacificum | reverse complement strand
AACATCTGGATAGCCAGTCCGGGAGCTCTCTAACCTAGCCCGCTGCCCGAAGACTATATAGCCAGGACAGCTCATGTCCCCACGCAACAATTATGTTATTACCACAACTCACTAGTTGGCAAGTATTCTATAATGACCCTATAACGCCCTACCCATAATTGTACTTATTTCTGTCCCCAACTCTTATAATTTACAATGACCCCATTAAGACGTTTATAATGTAATAATACATTTACATAAGGGGAACTGATCTTAACAATTATTATCATTATTTTCAGTATTATAATTATCATTACTATTACTATTGCCATCATCGTCATCATCAATATCATCATCATCAACATTATTATTATTGTTATTTCTATTATTATACTTTTGTGACTATTATTAACATATTATTATTATTACGACTTACTCAGTGAGCACGTAAACTGCTGTGTAAGAGAGGTCTAGGGAGATGAGATGACCAGCCACTCGAGAGAGTCCAGTCTTGGTCACTACCAGGTCAGTGTTGTGGGAGAGATTCAGGTTCTGAAGGTTGTCCATCATTCTGAAGCACAAGTCAACATCTCGAGTACATTTTTGTCATGTTGCATGTATGCCCATATCGACCACAGCTGACCCTGTGCAAGCTCAGGTTGGTGCTAACTTTGAGTGTTTTTTCACCCCCAATCTCCTTGATAGGTGGGACCGAGCACCTAGTCTTCTCAGATAAGGACAATATACTAAGAGGTCCCATATGCACGTTGTGCATGTCAAAAATCCGTTGGCAGATGGAAATCGATGAAGAGTAGGCCAGTGTACTCTTTCACACAAGTTCAAGCGTCCAGAAAATGATGTGACATACACCTGGCTCGGCCCTAAATCATGGCTGCAGTCATGAATATCTCAATATTGTATCGGCACAGGCTGTATCAACTCAACTGTTATAAGTGCTTCTACTACTTATAAGTAGGTCTACAAGTACCACTACTTCAGTCACTACACTTGTGCTGCTATTTCTAGTAATACAAACATTACATTGGTACTGTTTATCAGTCTACATGTTGCCTTCAGTGAAAAGCAGAACTTAGAACACATAAGGCAAATAATAATAATGATATGTGTATTTCTAACACGCCCTTTCCCCTGCTCTTGTGGCGACTGCGTGTTGGCTCCAGCGAAAAGCGAAGCTCATAACACTAGAGCAAATTTCCCTGAGACTGGATTAATACATTATAAAAAAACAAACAACCCCCCCCCCCCCCAAAAGTAATATTACTACTGGTATATATATACTACAAATACAACGTCGTAAAATGGCATACATATGAAACTTACAGAACAAAATTCATTCGATCAAACTACTACAAATCAAGACAAACAACAATATTCTCATCAAGCAACTGATAATAATATACTCGTATTATCATTGGGACATATTCCTAGTCAAAATGCTTTGTAAATAGATATGTTTTCAACTTCTTTTTGAATACATGTAGGCTTGATTGGTACTCGGGGAGGGAATTCACCACGGATGGACCATAGAAGGAAAGTGCGCTCCCTCCTTTCTTCTTCAAGGAGACTCTTGGGTGTAACGAAGCAATAAGACTTGCTTGATCTTAAAGAACGCAATGGAGCATATGGCCTAAGTAGTTTCTTGAGAAGGTATGAAAAAAAGCATAAACAAAACAGGCCTACAATAATAATGAAGAAACAATCTCTCACCCTATGATGTTGTGCTCAGGATATGGTCTGACCCTGATGAAGTTGTTCTCAAGTGTCTTCAAACGGTTGTGACTGAGGTCAAATGTCATCACAGTTTTGAAGTTCTCAGACCAGTATCCCACATTGACACTTTCTTCACTGGAACATAATAATAACGAATTAATGATAGAATATTAATATACTGTCCAAAAAAAGAAACACACCTTGATACCCCTGCTAAAGGTGGAAAGCCAAAAATGGATTCTTCCAAAGTGTTTCTCCTTCAAACAGTACATAAGGATAAATAAAGTCCAATTGAAAATGACACAAAGTTTCACTGATTTCTTTTGTCTGTATTCAAAACATATTGCATGGTATGGTAATTAATTATGCATTTTTTTGGGGGGACAGTATAGTAATATATAGCATTTATATAGCCCTTCACCCAGCAAAAGCAGGCTCTAAGAACTTTACAAGTACAGAAAAGAACAACAGTATGATAAATATTCCTGACACATAGCCGAGTACAATGCACAATAGTCAACAATACAGTATTTTTCCTTATTGGTGTACAATGCATGGTAGACAATAATACAAATATATAGTATTTATATCACACTTTTCCATTCTATTCGAATGAATGCTCAATGAACATTACATTAATTGTAATATCAATAAGGTGAAATGTCATGATTTAAACAAATTATACAAGTCCTTAAAACATAATCAACAATTTGTGATAAATAGCATTTCAAGCCAATTTTCCTACTAAATAACAATCTCACTCCCCTTAATTATCATCAAGTGTCATTGGATTTGAATGGTGATTTTATATAACATGTTTAGTTAGATTATATCATCCTGCCCTCTGTGGTGTAAACATATGTAACAGACAATTTTCTTTTTGAGAGAGATGGTGTCCTGCAAAAGGTAAACTATTATTTGCTGAAACAAGTTGGAAAATACAATAAAAGCAGAAAAAAGGAAGTGCTTGGCTGTTTTGTATTTTAGACATTTTTCTTTTACATAACAGATTCATAGCTTAACATCACCAGACTATAAGCTAATTTTAAATGTAACACTGTATGTCAAGCTCACAGATAAAACAAAAAGGAAAAACTATGATGAACTGTGTAGGGGATTCTCGACATGGGTTATTTGGGCTGAATGTATGGACGGTTACACTCCCCTGTTCTATCAGAGCTGGACATAATTTCATAAGTCTCATCTCTTTGACCAAAATTGCTATGTGTCGTTGAGTTAAAATTAAAATGAAAAAAATCTGAACTAACCCTGACTCGTGAGGATTCGCAGAATGAATAAGGTTGGGATCATAGTCTACGTCTTCGAGTCCACAATTTGACATGTTGAGCCAAAGGACATTCCTGAAGCCATCTATAATATCAAAATTCATGAAGAAATCTTTACTTTTGCCAACTTGAACTCCTGAGATGTCCAACCATCTAGTTTGAGGTCCAACAAAAGAAAAGTCTGTCAAAGTCTGAAAAATAATTGACAAAGACCTATGATAGGCCTACATGTATGTCAGTTGACATGACATTGATGTACTCGATCAGTTTTAAGCATTAAAATTGTAAACAAATTGAAATGAATTATCAACTTTTCACAAAAGGTTAGATGACATGTTGTAAAATCTGGTTTGAAAACATTTTAGAAATTGCTTTAACTAATCTTTTTCTTATTTATTGTCGTCCAATATGCATGCTCCCGTAAATTATGAAGATTTCCGCAGACTTACATCAGCAAAAGATTGAATTTAATAGAGTTACCGTCGTTTTTCTTGTCACCCAACTCATTTAGGCAGTGACTACTGAACCAACCTTGGTCTTGTCATAGTCTGTGACAACCACAGCCCCGCCCCCACACAGAAAGCCATGCCTACATGTCACATCACACTCCATCTCATCATCAGACAGGGGACAGTGGGCATGGCCATCACACACGAGGGAGGGGTGCAGCAAAATAGGTGGAGCTTCTCCTTTTGGGGTGCACTCAAAGTTGGCATTCTCTAGACCCAGCCAGCATAGGTGTGAGACAGTAATGGAGAATGACAATAGTAGCTAGTTAGCAGGCCTATTGCAGAATTCTTATAAGCCAAAACTAAGACACCACAAGTGATAGTCTTTAAACAAATTTTATTTGAGCTGATATTAGTACAAATGAAAAAGAGACTACAATCACAATATACATTTTCAATGGAAATGCTTGGTACATTCGGCAATATAGGGAACTAGGTGAACATGAAAACAGGGCATGATCAGACCCCTCGGTGTCCACAATGGTTATCTTATTTTCATGAATAATGTGGATCTACATGCAAAAATCCAACAACCCACATAACTCGTGTCCAACATCCACTAAAGATGGATTTGAACTTTGGTCGTCTGCTTGTAGACTACATGATATCATCTGACTTTTTAAACCCTGTGTGTCCCTGTAATAAAAGAGATACCTGTTATGATAGTCAAGTCCTCGTCTTCCCCATAAGGACAATCTGGCTCTTGGTTCCTCACATAGTGCAGGGGGATACAGTAAGATTTGGGACACTTGAAGTAGCCCTCTGGACATGTGGCATTCTCTGAGGAAGACTTTCATGTTCAGAATTTCTTTCACACATGTTCAAGTATCAAAGCTACAGATAATGATGTGATTTGTAGGCCTACCTGGATCAGTTGTGTGTTATAACTGTAGGCCTACTAATGTTGTTTCAATGTTAACAGTATGGACTTGTAGATAAACAGCATTGTACACAGTAGTTATCAGGCGTGAAGGGTTCTTGTTACTGCTTTGCAAAATCAGAGACAAACTGATCCAACTCTAAGACCAACCTATGCCCAGATTACAGAACTAGGCTGACACAGCTGTGTATGTCTATCAGATCACTCAAAGTGTGCATAGCATTTGCATAGTGCCTTTAAGTTATCAGACCACTTCAGTGTGCTTGACTTATACCTAGTGTCTTAATAACAAGAACAAAGCAGAACATGTGTGAAACCTGAAAAGAAGGAATCAACTTACCACATGAGTGAAGATGTACAAAACTCTTGCAGCCAATCAACGTGTGGACAGCATCTTTGAGGTACACACACTGAGGGGCCCATGTGTTCTCCACATTGTTGATGACCCTCCCCAGCCTGTCATAACAGTGTGTTCCTGAAGGTCAACACACTACAATTATCATTGGTATGCATTTCATATATCTGCAAATCTTCATGGCACTTCTCATATGCATTCCCATAAAATTGTTGTTTTGATCTGATGCAACAAACAAGCAATTGGACCTTGGCAATTTGTGTTTTAGGGAAGTAAGGAGTGACTGACAAAGAAATGATGATAATGGTAAATGAAAAGGTAGCTCAACAATAAAAAATAAAAGGGATTATAGTGTTCATGGTAGGCATACAACCAAGAAAGGTAATTACACAAGTATTTTTACTATGATTAAAGCTATTGCTTCTGAAAATATTGACACTAGCCTATCACTGCTACCATTACAACTACCACATTTCAACAACTATTCCTCTTCCTATTACAACTACTACAACAACTACTACTACATGTGTATCTCTACTAGTTTTACAGGTGTGCCAGGTAAAAATGAATACTGAAATATCAAACTAGACAAACCGGAAGCACAACCACGTTAATCATTGAAGTTGTATTTTTTAGAGGAAGAAGAAGAAGAAAGCGATAAAGTAGAGTTAAGACAACTTTGAAAATGTCAATTTTGTCAAACAGCAGCTAAATGGATGATAGCAAACTAATGATACTTATACTAATGACATCACTTACCTTCCAGAGCACCAAGAGTTTTGTCCAAGCTGCCTTCTGGACCTTTGCAGTCTGTCTTTGAATCTTGTATCAAGTCTTTGGTCAGACATTTTGTACGGTTGCACATCACCACACAGTTACTCAGATAGGTATTACCTGACAGCACAGTGAGATGATAGCACAGTCTGAGTACAGTCAAGAGCACATATAGTATGTCTAAAAAAAAAGAGTGAATTTTTTCATTATGATTGTTAAAAATCGATTCTTTTGTCATTTGCTTATTCCTTTGAACACAACAAATTGAAAATACAAGCATTTGTGAAAAAGTAGTAATTTTGGACATTTTTCATAATAAAACGGAAATGAGAAGCGAAACAAATCATTTTGCAGGGGTAGGCGGCATCATAATGTCAAAGAAAGTTTTCATTTGCCACAAAAGCATTGATTCCTACATGTCATTGTGTCAGCATGTGATGTCTGTTAGAAAAAAACCAATCATTAGGATCATCCAAAATGTCTCACTTTCGTCTTGGATTGGAGCTGCCCCACAAGTTATGCAATCTGTCTCTCCATCCGCGCCCCAGGATTGTGGCAAACACACACCCACACATGGAAAGTGCTTACATTCATCTGCCACATAAAAATGCATGTGAGTAATTTACGTCCATGAGTTGGACATTATTTGTGCAAACTAGATCTCAATTGAGGAAAGAGATGTTTCATTCATCTACAGCAAAGTGAATTGTGCAAGGATCATTGACTAAGATTACTGGTTCATAGATTATTATTCTTTGTCGTCTATATAAATAATTGGATATACTTGTAGGACTCTAGATAATCAGTTTTGGCTGTATGTGAATCAATACAAAGACATAGGTTATCATAGTTTGCCAATATCAGTGGTGTCAAAGGTGTCAACACAGTGTATTTCCTTGCTTAAACAATTGTTCTCAACCAAGATACATTTGAGAACTTAAGTACAGCTGTAAAATAAAGAAAAAAAGATTGCTATCAAGACAAACATTGATAGATACCGTATCATTGCTCATTTCTCATGACTTTGAAGCAATAATATCTATTATTCATTCTTTGTTCTATTTGTACACAAAATCTTCTTTATTTATGACTAGTATACAGTAAATAGCTGAGACTGCGCACAAACTTTCTTATCCACACCTTGACAAGTGTCCTCATCAGATCCATCTGGACAGTCTGGGTAAAGGTCACACATCCCTTCTTCAGGAATGCAGTACCCAGATCTACAAGCTACCTCCTTCCGGTTACAGGCTTTGTAGGCTGAGAATATCAGAGAGATATACATTCCAATAACACAAGCGGCTTACCTTTAGTGAAATCTCCTATCCCTATTCATTTGGCATTATTGAGAGAGCATTGAATCTAAAAATGTTTAGTTTTAAACATTCTCAGCATAACGAAAATACACAATTGTAATCATTAACAGAAAAGTATTTATCAGTACCTGTCATTATCAGAGAACAGAACCTTTTTCTGACATTATCGGAAAAAAAGAAACAGTAATCTGTCAAAACTGACATGAGATGAAGAAGAGTTTGTCTGACAATGTATGTGTACCTTTCTCTCCACAGATGTTCTCGTCTCTGCCAGTGCTACAGTCAGGCCATCTATCACACACTCGACTGTAAGGTAAAAGTTCCTGTGTGAACTCTGCCTGGCAATCAAACAACGGGATTTCCTTCAGTTGGCTTTCTTCTTGAAGAGTTGTCTCTAAAGATTCAGAGCTCATTGGAGGGGGAAAAGGGTCCAGGGAGCGACGTCGGCGATTTGAATTTGCCTGTGAATCAATCAAAGATTTGTATGTATTATTTTGAGTTGTACAACCCTAGTGATACAATTAATAGATCATATGAAATGTGGGACCTACGTATTATCACCGATAGAACGGGGGTAGACACCATATAAACTTCCCACACAACCCATGTCCAGAATGCCCCCACAGAGATTTGAACTTGGATCATCCACTTGGAGACCTAACATGTTAAACATGTTCATTGTTCGGCCATTGCACCGCCCAATCAAAGATTAACTCTTATGTTCCTAGCAATGACAGCAGAAATTATATGTTGTGTCATAAGAGTTAAAAGATAATGCTGTTGTGAAAGAATATGAAAAGAGTGAATGACCACACTTACCAAATTCACCAATGAGTAAACTTTGACACTGCCATCACCTTTGGCCAACTGTGGCAACACGCTTGACACAGCTTTTAATGATACCCTGCCTCCAAGGTCAGATGTGAAGTTCTGAGCTGAAATATCAAAAAATGATGGTTATGAAGCTGAGACATTGTTGTCTAGGATTTAGATCTGGTTACTGGAGAAGTGCTTTCCTTTCAGATTTTTCAGTACTCTTTTTTCTTTCTTTTCATTTGTCAACCAGTCTTTATATTTCTTTTACTACTTGCACTGCACATATACATTCTGTACAGACAAAGCCATACAGGCAAGCGCACTTGTCACAAATTGGATTTACTCTAATTTTCAACTGCTACCCAAAGCTTTTAAAGAGCTAAGATAGGTTGTTCTTTTTAATTTGTATTATGAGACAGCATTCTCAACTCCAAACCAAAAGAAAAAAAAAGATTATGTATAACAATTTAATCTGGAAAAATAAATTGATGTTTCCAGAAAAAAACAAAAAAAACAACCTAAGATTGATTCAATCCAAGAAAACACACAAAAACATTAAAAACACAGGATACATAATTATTATAGGCAAATAAGCAAGTACATTTGTAAAGAACAAAAGCAATGTGGGCCAAAAATGTAATCCAGAATTGAACAAAGGACATGTTTACCAGAAAGTAACCGTTGGTCAGCGTTGTCTCTCTGGTCCACTAGGACATACTGGCCACTGGTCAAGACCTGGCTCACAATGTCGGAGGAAGGGATGGAAGCGGAGCTCACATCTGGACGAGCATCTGGACAAGGGTTGAGGGGATGCAAGGGGTGAAGGCAGAAACTAGAATCTTCAACCTTTGGTCATTTCTGTCTTTCTGTTCGACCTTCCATTCTATCTGACTATGTGTTGCATTTTTTTCATGAATGTGTGAAAAGAGCATTTCTGTCAATCTTACTATTTTTAAAATTTCTGTCTGCCTGTTTGCCTGCCTGTCTGTCTGAAAACTGTCAATCTACCCAACTGTTTCTCTTGTTAAGCATTTGCCCAGAAGCAATTATACAAGTGAGATAATGATGAGAAAGGAATTGATGGATTCACCCCACACAGGATTCTAGTTTCTCCTGTGTTTACCTTGAGCACATTTGAAGAGAAGTCATTTTCAATCATGGGACAAACAGAAAACATGTATTTCACTAACCTAGACTATTCCCCATGGTCATCATTACTGTATACATGAAAAGTAGTATACATGACTGATTGATTTCTTCAGGCCCAAATTACAAAAAAATGTTCTCATCACTTAAAAAAAAAATGGCAATTCAGTATACAAAGTTCATGCAATGTGTCTTATAGATAATATGTTGTCATGACAACACTCACCATAAGTAACTTTGAATGTTTCCTCACAAAGCACACAGAAAGCTTTTTCTGAACAGAGGACGTCTTTGAATCCAGGGGCATGCCATTCCTTCCAAAAGTCAAATCTGTAGAGAACAAAAAAAGTATGGATCAGACTAAACAAGACTAAACACGTATTGTGACTGTCAATGTAAAATACTGTTTGCTCAAATTATTTTTGTCCTTAGATCCAATATTCGATAAGAGGAAAGAGTGAATTCTTCTTTTCGATATATTATAAAGCCATATTCACTTTCATTTCACAACATTTTCATTGTCTGCTTCTTCTCCTTCCCATCTGCGAAGGGATGAGTACTAGACTGTGATAGCTTAGATTAATGACTATTTATGAAAAAATTGTTCTTACTGTCAGATTTAATAAATTTAAAAAATCATTTGTAAGGGCGTATAGTTAGCATCTTTCCGTCTCTGCAAGGCGATGGGGTAGCAACCTCAGTTTTTGGTGGCATTAGCACATCTCCTAGAGTGGCTGTACAAGTCAGCTCTAGAATGGGCTACGCAGCTTGGGCTGTGTTGTATGGAGGATCAGCTGTAGCCCATGCTGCAGTTACCCCCTCTCCACGCTGCAGATTGATGTTCCAAGGAGGAAAGGCATGAGCTTATACGCCCTGGCACCAGCAGCGTCGTAGGAGTTGCCAAGATGATGCTAGGGTATAGCATCAAAGCGTCTTAGGGACTCCACCTCCAGCTTTGTTTAGGGTTTACTCCCCTAGATGGATTGCCTACCAAGAATGAGGAGCCCCATCTACCCCTTAGTAATGGCATAAGGCCACATGATAAACTAGACACTCGTATTCTGATAATTTAATTTTAAAAATCTTTATTAAGTTTCAGAGGGTTTGCGATATCAATTTAGCGGGTATGGCAGTATTCCAATTTCAGTTGAATTCATATATTAAGATTACACGTGCTCTTTCCATCTACAGGGACATAGTACAGTACGAGTTGAATAGTGACATGTGTACTCACGTCAGAGTAGCCTATAGTGACATGTGTACTCACGTCAGAGTAGCCTATAGTGACATGTGTACTCACGTCAGAGTAGCCTTTCCTCCAGGTTCTGCTGGAGCGATCACTTTGCTGGCATTCACCAGATCTTCAAGAGGAGACGGCATCCTAGGCCTTTTTGGTGAAGCAAGAGAAAGTTATAAAATATAACATTTTCACACTAATAATCACAGAAAATAAAGGTGTTTTCATATAATGGTAAGTCAGTAATGGGATATTTGCTAACATAAGTATCTAAATTTTCTGTCAAAGAACTAACACTGCAATTACTCATTAATGAATTCTGTAATAGTCACATTCTTTATGTAATGATATCTATAACCATTGGATTCATTACACTACCACTTAAAAGTACTCACGGCCTGTCAACGGTGCCAATGGACATCTGTGAATAGGTTGGATTGAGTTTGTCCAAATCCCACAATGCACAACGGAGTTGACGGAAACCATCTGGTCTTCTCTCACGCCTGGAGGAAAACAGGATATCAATTAACTGCTTCGCCTAGATGGACGTTTTTCTTGTCACCCGAGGGCCGCCATTTAGGCAGTGACCACTGTAAAATAATGCTACAGCTTGTGGCGGTCAGCACACCCCTTTGCCCTGTGTTGTTAGATTGTTTAGTATGAACACAAAGTACTTCGACCCATTATTGAGAGCTCCTATGATTTATTTACAATTTCATATACCATCCTAAGCTCTATCAAAATACAATGTGCAAGGTACAACAGTAGATGAAATCACCAACAAATTGTAAATAAGTAATCTAACACTATGATCGCAATTTTACCAGTTGTGATACGTGAGGGGCCTGCCATTCCTCCATCCAAAGCTTTGTTTCAACCTGTGCTGCTGACGATGTAAACCTGAAAATTAGAAGAAGTTATGTAAATGCATATTTTTCATCAAAAAACTTTGGATCAAAGTAGACGAAATCATGACCATACAGCTTGTTGTAAGGCAAAAGTACCATTATCGTCGTTATGTTCAATACTCTTACCTCTTCTGAGAACTGTAGGCTTTTAACAGAATATCACGACTCTACAGTATGAAACACACAAGGAACTTATTTCTCTCAGAAATTAGCCTTAAGAAAATGTTCCTTTGATTTTCTTTTAAAAGATGAAAGGGTGGCAGCTGTTTTAAAAGTCTCTGCGAGCGAGTTCCAGATGAACAATGCTTGGTAACTAAACGCTGGCTCCCTGTAGTTTTTTTTGTGGTGCTCACCAATGTGAACTGTGACTCGCTCTCCTTCTTGCAAGTTGGTCAGGGAGTACTCGTACAGAGCTCTCTCCAAGGCCAGGAGTTCACTCTCTGTTTCAATGTGAGCAACTTGAGCTACTTTCTGGACCAAGTTTGCTTTGTCGTGGCAGACAGATGATGACTTGATGTAATCAGACATTCTGACGTCGCCTGTTGAGGAAGTCAACAATGTTCATAATAATAAATCAAATATTACTTCATTATTTTTCTTCCCTGAGCCAGTAATTCTTTTGTTTCAAGCAGCTGTGTGTTCTAGACCCATTGCAGAATTTTCAGGCATGTAAATGACAGAGACCATAAGCTCGCATGTTGGACAATATGGCACATCTTAGTGTAATGTAGGCTCACTTTTAATTACTTCTATCATCTAGCTTACTCTGAGGGGAATTTAGTACAAATAAAGTAGTAGTAGGCCTCTATCGGTCAGTGTTGACCATGGATGATTCATCCTAATGGAGAATAGCAAGTTGCCCATACGGCATGTCCACCTTCTCCACATCGCTGATGGATAAAAAAAACCAGCAAGGCCATTACAGTTTGGCACCAATGCCATCGCAGGAGCTGTTGGAACGAAGTTGAAGACAATAACGGACTACCTTGGGGACTTAAGAATAAGACTCCTGATTTTCTTCAAGGTTTACTCCTGAAGCCTTTTTTTATGACTGGATGTGGCCGCAAGACTGAGTTTTAAAATCAGAGTTTTCCTTCTCTTAGGTGAGCTGCCTTCCCAGGTTGACAAGCCCCATCTACCCAAAACAAATAAAGTAGGCTTACATGTACTTTGAAGGGTGACTTTGTCAACTCGATCTACAATGCTGATAATTTACCTCTTGTGTAGAGTTTAAAACATGCATAACCATCAAGTTCCTTCACTGCTAACCATCCCAGAGAACATGCTGGAAAGGAAAAGACAGGATTCATTCAAATGAACTGAAGGAATCAAACAATCATCAAATAGGCCTATCTATTCACATACCTATACTGTGTGCTCAAGAGTGAGGGAGTGAGATAAGTGAGAGAGAGAAAGGTGTATGCAAATGTGTCCCACCATGGTTGTTTGTTTGTGAATGTATTCAAAACATTGTGAAACCAATTTACCCTCATGGGATAATAAAGAATCATCTTATCTTATTTTATTGAATTGACCAGCAAACAGGGTATTCAAATTCAAACATACCATCATCCTAAATACTAGAATTTGTAATTGAGAGACAAAGAGAGAGTTTTGTTTTTGTTTTCTGTTCTTTGAGTCAATATGAGTATACAACTAACATTATGGGTTTAAACCTACCTAGAGTATTTTCCTAAAGCAACTGTAAGGCAAGATCCAAACTTGGCTCAGTGTTGATTCTACAACAAATGAACAAAACAAAATGCCATATGTGATATGGTGACAGTTGAGTACAGTACAATACTAAGCAGTGTATGATACTCACGCCGGCACAATGTTCTGATGTATGTGTCATAGAAGTACAATGCTCTGTTCACATGAAATGATGTGTCCAGAGGAAGAAGTTCTTCAGCTCCTTTTTCCAAGTCGTCAATTGTGTGAAACACTATCACTCGGATATCTGAGGACAAAGAAAAAGTAATACTGTGATGAGACGATATTTCCCAATACTTTACCCTCGCCTCTGTTCACTCAGAGTATGAATAATAAGTATCTAAGTGAGGAACTTAGGTACCAAACAAGTATACATGTATTCACGAAGAAGTTGAAAACATATAAAGTATTTTGATTAAGAATTATTCCCAATGATGATATTTTTTTATTGTCTTGACTTTATAGTAGTTTGATCGAATGAGTTCTGTGCTGTAAGTTTGATGTGTATATCATTGTATGCCATTGTATTTGTAATAGTACTAGTTGTAATATTACTTTTGTGCGCCTTGAGCCCACACAGTGGGAAAGCGTGTGTTAGAAATACACTCATTATTATTATTATCTTTTCTTAGGCATATTGCCATCATTTCGTATGTGGCATATTGTAGTTTTTAGGATCGAAAAGCTCACCAGCTGTAGAGGATTAGACAGAAAAAGAAGAACAACTCAAATTCAACTGTTTCATTTTAAAATATCCCTTGTATCAGATGTGCATGTATCGGAGCGCCTTGAACTTCTTTAGATGAAATGGAAATTCAATTATAAAGTGAAAGACTCCAAAGGCATTTAATAAATATACATGTTGGTCAAATGGACAAATAGATGAATCATTGTTGTTGAAGATATGACCAAGTCTCACTGACCATCTTGTTGTCTCAAGTGTGCAGTCATTTCTCTGGCCAGCTGGACATTGACAGAAGGAACTTCCTGAACCAAGAGTATCACAATGTGCTGGGCTTGAGGACGTGTGCCCATCTCTGGGGCAAATGCCTCTTCAACTATGAATCTGGAAGGGACAAAATTTACCAAAATTAAATACTGTACGTTTCCAAAAAAAGTTCGTTTTCTAATGAATTTGGCGAAACAAGTATCAATTCAAAGGTAAAACTGTGGAGATTTGGTACTAATTATGACCATATTTGATAACATCCAACATTATTTGCATAAGTAATGCAGTTGAGCTCTTGAATTTTAGCACTGGTGAAATGCAAACTTAAAGTGTCTACAGCGCCGGCAATCGTTTACATTGATTAAACACGTATATCTGGATTTTGTTTTTTCACTGAACTTACATTAGATATAGCCACTACAGGCCCATGTGCTGTGGTCAACTTTGCGACTTCGTTCACACAAGTTCAAGCACCAGGGCTACAAAAAATTATGTGCATACACCTGGTTCAGTCCTAGATCATGGCTGTAACCATAAGTGTCCCAAACGTTGCATTAACATAGGCAGTACCAACTCAATGGCTGCATTGCACATA
>JAUELK010011114.1:0-14194 GCA_031471215.1 Gastropteron pacificum | reverse complement strand
AATGTGACTCAGTCTCCAATGCTCTTGAGGATATTAAAATGCACACACCAGATGTTACAATACAATGTATACAAGCAAAAATCTTTCTTTATAAAATCTGGTGCATGGTTTTTCTCTATTAAAGTTCATATTATACAACAAAGTTTCTTAAAAGATAAGAATATAATATATGTAATGTAAGTCGTTGTTGTTTTCAATACGCCTAAGGGGAAAGAGTTTTTTAAAATTATTATTTAGAGATATAAAGGGCCTCCCATCCATTATAACAGGATACATGTAGTATAGGGCCGAGATGTTGTCAGTGACATCGAGTTTATGGGCTATAGACTTGGCTTCGGTGTCCACTGTACAACTACTCTGTCAGTAAATCTGTTGTTGTTGCGATCAGGCACAAGTTGTGAGTTATTCACTCTTCAAGTGGTCTAATAGACCTACAGAGCCATCCATGGCAGTCTAGCTCTGCAACCTGGGACTGGAGGGCCTTAAAATTGGCCCCTTGTTCATGCATTTAAGCAATGCAGTCACAAGACCCCTTTGGACCAGAGTACAGTAAAGTCCACATAAGAGAAACTTGCTTAAGTATGCCTCCCATGGGGTGAGATGGCTTTGGAATGAAACGGGTCTGTTGGGGTAATAATATGCTGTAAAGCGCTTTGAGCTCAAAGAGAAAAAGCACTATATAAATCGGCTATTATTATTATTTGTTTCAAATAAAGTTTTTGTCCAGTCTGCTTTTTTAAGATGATAAGATATATGCCTTGCTCAAGATAAACTTTGTATCTGGTCCCAACGAGTCTATCTTAAACGGACTGCATTGTATGTTTTTGGTGTTGTTGTTTTTCTTCCTCTGCAACTTGACTCATATAAATCTGTCGATTATAATATTCACTGTGTAATGTTCAGTGCCATCCATTTTATAGCTATTATTCTTCTTCTTCCAGTAAGTTGGATCACTCTTTTGTTCTTGATTATCCACTTTGAAATTCTTAGGAACATTGTGTTGGAAATAATGCTTTTAACTTATATATAACCTCTGGCGGAAATTATTCAATACAGTTCAGTTATTTGGCACCCATGATGTGGAATTCTCTACATATGGTCTTACTTAAATGTTAGAATTGGAAGCAATATTGAGTGATCTTTATTATTATTATTATTATCACCTCAAGAGCCTCATTTTGACCACCCATTTACATAGTTAGTGTAGAGTAGTGGGAATGTTTTGAAGATCTGTAACATTGTTTGTACTTTCTTATGTTTTGCTTTGTCATTGCCTACATTTTGTATACATATATAGTGTGTTGCCAGTCTTCCAGAATTTTGGAAATTATATTTCTAAAGTGTTTATTTAATGTAAGTGTAAGCTTATATTGGCTCACTTTTAAATGCAGGAGAGGTTTATTTTTAGCCTTCAAAAATGCAAAAATTCTTAGTCAGTCAAAAAGTTCAGGAAATGATACCTTGGTGGACTGGCAACTCTATACATAATGTAAAATGTCTATGGTGGTTTGAGCATGTTTTAAAAAGTTTTAAAACATTTTCATGAATAAAATGGCGTGTGCATTTTTACATCCTCAAAGGCATAATAGAGTCACATTGCACGATTGCAAAAGTCCTCTGTATATGAATGAGGCTGCGGTCATAATTGGAAGAAGAAGACTCAGCACCTCATCATTGACCTGGAGAATAATATTATAATTACACTGTGTAAACTGTGTACACTTTCAGATGGAGGAAGAAGCCTGGACAGCAGAGGCAGAATGTCCAAGAGCAGTTTACAATCCAAGTGCCAAATGAAAAGTCAGTCAAATTCTCTCTTTACAGCAGTGTGGGTTTTTTTAATGACTTGAATCAAATATTTCTTTAAACAAGATTTTTTTTTTTAAACAACATTGCGCGATTGCAAAAGTCCTCTTTTATGAGGCTGCAGTCATAAATGGAAGAAGATTGCACTGGGGTTTCCTCAGCTTGATTTTGATTTGAGAAAAAAAGATATGAATGGAAGGAATAGTTTGAGATCAGATGAAATGACATTAATTTCATTAAAGGAATCGAGACATTCATCAAAGTTGAATACTCAAAATGACCAGTGCATATATCTATGACATGTCAGTGAAGTTTATTCAAATGTAACTTTGTTTGTTTTGACAGATCTAAGGGAAGGCAACAGCAGCAATCGCAATCACAGATCATGAATCAGTTGAAGGTAAATGAAGTTTTTATTGATGTACGCTCACTTTTGTTTTTTAATACCGGTAGTCCTTGTTGGAGGAACTCTTGCATGCACCACCTTACTTAATGATAACAATAGTAATAATGAATTTATATTACTAATTTATATTATTGTATCACAATCCACCAAGAGTGCTGCTATATGTCGCTTTACTTATACAGTGCAACCCAGTTATAGCGACATCATCGGGACCAGGACCAAATGTCGCTATAGCGAGGTTTCCAAATGTGGGGGGTCGGGAGGGAGGAATCAGCAAGGGAAGCAACCAAATTTAATAACACAGGATAAAGGTTACTCAAGGTCGTCAATGGGCCCTTTCTTTTTGCAACTCGTTCATAAATTCGGGACTTGGGCACCATGCCGCTATAACGGATCTCTCTATAACGGGGTTGCGCTGTACTTAAATCAGAATAATTTACCAAATTTCACACTCACTCCACCCAGGTGTAAAAGGGGTACCCGGCTATAGGCATGTTTCAGCGCCTCACAGGCTGCCTGTACTTGTGTTCAATGTTTGTGATGTGTTATGTGGTGTATGCGTTGGTAGCCTGTCGGGGGAGTAATAGATGTAAAGTGCTTTGAGCTCTCTGGAGAAAAAAGCTCTACATAAATGCCATCTTTTACTCATCCCTCAGTTTGGGATGGGGTGAGAAAGTTGTGACAAAGTACTTTTTACAAGAGTACGCTTGGTGTCAGGTCAGTGCATATTCTCAAATCCAACTAAAATCTGTATGCTGGGGATATGGCCCTGGAACAACCCTGGCACGAGAGGCCTACATGCTGGCTACTAGACAACCAGATTGTACATGTACATGGTATGTTTGTTTGTGTATGGAGCGCCTAGAGCCCATGTAGTTGGGATAGACGCTATACAAATGACCTTCATTATTATTATTATTATTATTATTAAAATGCAAACACAACACGTAACCTTGTTTTCTTCACTCTTTCTTTCCTGTTGTCACCACAGATGCTGAAACCTACCAATCCTACTGTGTACAAATTCCAGAAAAATGTGTTTGCAGCACCAAAGGTAGGCCCCTTGGAACTCTCCATTGTCTTCAGATTAGATTGTATTGCTGTTGTTGTTGTTGCTTATTCCCTGTCATGGAGTTATTCACTCTTATCGGCCAATGCCAGTCTTATGTACTTGTATGACTGTCTGAGCTGATTGGGGGGTCCATAAAGAATGCTGTGGGTTGTTCGTTGAAGAGTTAGGTAGGTAGGTTCGTCTTAGGACAATTGCGCAGTATCAAATTAATCAATTTGTATTTTATACTTTTGGAAATGTTGCAATTTGCTACAATTTTTAATAAATGACATCATTTTATTTTATATTAATTTGAGATTAGATAGGTCACTGCAACCCAGTTATCCTTAAAAAAAGAAAAAAGAGAGTTTTGCTGTTGCTTCCAAATTGTACCCTTTCCAGGAGAAATTAGATGTTCTAGAGGACTACTTTCTAGTAATATTACTGGTGGTGTTAGTACAAGGTGTATTTACGAAATGAAAACAAAAAGCTTCAGCGAAAAGTGGAGCTCATAACACTAAGGCAAATTTCCATGAGAAGAGATGAATACAGTATACAAATACAAAATACAAATCCAATTCTAACCCCCAACCTGGAAGACCAGTGAGTGCTATTGCTATTATTAGTAATTAGTAACTTTGGCCCTTTGTTCTATAAGGAATCAAGAAGCATAAGTTTAGAGCCTCATTCTGTGACTGAAATGCTTTTCAGATTGTATAGTTGTGTGTGCATGTGTGAGTATAATTGTACATGTACATGGTATGTTAGTTTGTGTATGGAGCGCCTACAGCCCATGTAGTGGGGATAGACGCTATACAAATTACCTTCATTATTATTATTATTATTTATCATAATATATATAAATAATTATTCTTATTAATCTTATGTATTTCAGACAAATTTGAGCCTGAGTGAACGCTTCGGGTCCACCTCCTCCTTAGCCCAGCCCAGCGGAGGACCCGTGGGACCAGATAGGAAAGTCTTCATTTGAACATCACCACCACTGTCTGACTGTTGTTACATTGATTTTACTCTGTCTGGGTTGTGTCACTACTGCATGTATATATATTATTGTCGGTCATCTCATAAAGTGTCATATCTTGATCAAAAGTAACTACTGTTTTGTTTGGCAACCTTTTGTTTTTGTTCTGGCGTTGAAGCAGGAAGGCTAGAATCAATGTGGTTTGGAGCACAGTTTCTTTGAGTAGTACATTGGACAGAAGGGCGAAGGCCGCCCATATGTTGTTGGATCACTGAAGAAGAAGAAGAGTAGTACATGCTTTCACTCACTCAGTGTACAGCATCACTCTCTCGAATGTTGGAAGATAAACATTGTCACGGCCAAACAGCCCCTAAAATACAGATATGAAACTTTATGAGTTGATTGGTGTTTGTTATGTGTAAAACTGTAAGAGATGATATTGTCACACGTGTTTGATAAGCGTCAAAGTGATTTTATCGATTTTTGCCTTGGTTTAACCTGAATAATGAGTGAAAGGACAATTGCCCAGTATCAAATAAATTAATTATTATTTTATACTATTGGAAATGTTGCAATTTGCTACAATTTTTAATAAAGGACATAATTTTATTTTAAATTGAGATTAGATATGTCACTGCAACCCAGTTATCATTTTTTTTTAAAAAGGGAGTTTTGCTGTTGCTTCCAAATTGTACCCTTTCCAGGGTCAATAGTGAAACTATGAAAAGACTAGTAAATCTATAATTTCTAATTCACTCAAAGATTGAAGAAAACAAACAGCTTGCTTAACATAAAGTGACTTATTCAATTGCGAGTGTGACATTAGAGGGTTGGGTTTTTTATTCAATTGCCATACACCACAGTGATTCTGTTTTCTTGACATTTTATTATAGTTTTGCAGTAGAGAGGGTGCCTTGTGTTCATGTCAACAGAGTTTGATCTCAAATCAACCTTAGGTTCTGTTACTACAAGATTGTTTAAGTTAAACCACATGAATTTTATGTTACTGTTTTTTTTCCACTGATTTTTTAACAAGGCATTCATTTTGGATTGAGATCCTACTTTCACTTTGACTTGACTAATGCAGAATGTCTTTTAGTTCCTTGTGGAACAATGGGGCACCTATTCAATGGTGCAGGGTTTTTTGTTTTTTTTTCAGTCCTGAGTAGCAATAGTCAGCAGAAGAGTAAGGCTCTTAACTCTTACATTGCATGATTTCTGAAGGTCAGTTTTAAAATAAAAAAAGTCTCCTACTTTGTGTGTGTGTGTGTGTTCTGATGTGCCTCCAAACATACTTGGTAATGAAATCCTGTTACTGTGACACAGAGAACTCGAACTAGGGATTTGATACAGAGACAAACCCGACAAATGTGTGAAATGGCACAAACCATGTAGTGGCTGTGTGTTTAGAGGAAACTATAGGCTCATGGGCCGTTTACCAGTAATACATACTTTTCTGGTTGTTTCTTATTCTTCTGCTTTCTCTTTCACCGTTCATAAGTCCTGTTTTTTCTATGGAGGACACTGTTTTCATCAGTATAGCAGTGTAGTTTCCTGTTGAAATCAGTTCTTTTAGGCCATGTCTCTCAAGTCTTATTTTGGGCATGTCTGGAGGATATGTGTTGGTGTGTCTTCCTTTCCACACTCACAATAAATAAGGTGTTGGATGGAGATGCTTTTTGTGTTCTAAACAAAAAAAGAGTACTTCTTTTTAGTTTGGTTGTTTTAAATGATCTTTGAGTTTGAGTTCCACCCTACCTAAGAGGTTCGTTTTATTGATGTCAAATAAAGCCCGAGAGTATTAATCCTTGTACATATAAAAGCGTCTATGACTATGATATGAAATCCCTCATTGAATTGAAAGACTGGAGAGTGCTGATTGGGTCAGTGGCCATCATGGGCTACCGGTTGTACTCATTCATACCCACCTTTTTTACATGGTTACACTGCAGTGGCCGGTAGCCCAACCCACTTTCAAAACAAGTTTTGGCGTTTTTCTCTGAAACGGCTGGGAGTAAAGTAGAAAAATGTATCTTGCTAATAGTAGTAGTAGTAGGCCCCTACAGATTATGCTCATGTAAATGTGACCTATGTCGTTGTCAGTTGATGTGTTCAGAAGGTCGATGATAGATAAAGATTGAGCTCTGTATTCCTGGGGAGTGGGTGGTTTATAAATAAACTTCATTACTATTATTATTAGAGAGAAATTCTTAATGTGGCCATTGATCCAATCATCACCCTAAGTACAAATAGAGTGTGAAGCTGATTGGGAGAAGTTCAATTGTTGTTTGTGTTTCTCCAGGACGAAGTTGCACCTGAGATCTTTATCAGTTACATTTAAGTTTTTAGTGTTCATCTTCTGAAATTAGTGAAATTGTAAATCTTAAGCAGTGACAACTTGTTCCTCTAACTCTAAACATGTTCTAGCATAACCTCAGTTTGTTTCTTCAACCATGTGGTTTAAGTTTAAGCAAAAATATTTATTTTATTCATTTGCATTTTCGCCTTTACTTGAGTAGCATTACAATATCACAATGAGAATAACAAAGTAAATACATGTCATTCATTTACAAACAGTATGATGTAAAGTGCCTAGAGCTTTTTGGATAGGCACTATAGAAACAAACTTTATTATTATTATAAAATACATAATAAATATTATGCATAAAGTGGAGAATACTTTTACACCATGTAGCCTAAAACATTAAGAATAGACATCGTATATGTCTCAGCCGTTCCTGTCATGGATAGATTCCTTAAGACTTCTATAGAGTGAAATTTATATAGGACCCACTAGGGTGGTATTTTTAAAATCCGAATCTTGTTGAGATGTGGCTTTCGCTAATATTCGACATGACATGTTTAGAGAGACGAACTGTGAATGAGTGAGTACATTGAACATGTGAGACAGGACAAAACAGAAAGATGTTCATTCCAATGTTAGCAAAACAATACACAATGTGCCTTTGTTCATATCTTCACAATTTGTGTGTATCTGTATGTGTGAATTTCTTGTGGCAATAGTTTCATCAATATGTTTCTCTCAGAGCACAGGCCATTGACAATGGACCTCCATTTTCTCCTGCTCTATTATTATATTTAAAATTTTTCACAAAGGAAGCATTCGTTGGATGCGCCTATAAGACAACTGGTGGGGTTCTGTACCTCCAACACGGTTAAGACTATAAGACTCTCTGTTCTAACTGAAATCATTAATTCAACTCATATCAACATTGGTATCTTACTAATCATTCATGTTATGGCAGCAACCAAAGAGAAGCCTGCAGGCTCTTCATTATTACTTCATTATTAGCTCGTTAAATTGCTCTTGTTTCATCATCACCCGGGTTCCGTCTTCCTGAGAAGGTTGGATGCCATGGATCTCCATCTGTCACGATTTTTCGTCATCTCGCCGCACTGGTTGATCTTCATTCTGGTCGTCTCTGTGTTTTCTATCCAGCTTTTTCGCCTCCTGTCATATGTTATCGTATCATTTCTTAACACAACACATCATTCTTAGCTTTCTTTTTACATTACTTTTGGTACTATCGCACAATAGTTTGAAGCATTCACTAACACAAGTTCAGTTTATTTTCAGCCTGTTATTTGATGTGTAAGCTGGATAGTTAGTTAGTTAGTTTTTCTTCTTCCCTGTAACTGTAAGTGGCCACAATCTTGATTGGACGGAGGTGGATATAAACTGCCCACATGACCCGTGTCTCCGGAGATTGGAACCAGGGTCGTCCATTTGGAAGACAAACAGTTAACCCAAGACAAATAAGCATAATTTGGCCTCCATACAGTCATGGGTCTTTTTGGTGGCGTCCAAATGTGTATAGTGCTTAAAGTTATAGTTTTAGATATAAAATTCTTTTTGTATTTTGTTAGATTCCTTGTGGAACAATGGGCCTTTGGTATTTTATAATGGCAGTATGGCAGGCGTTATTTCCACGACATATCATTTTACGTCCATTTTCACGACATGTTTTCTGCTGGGCATCCAACCACGCTTCAATCTACAACACGTGTCTGTACACCACCTGGCTACTGAAGACACTAAACACACGTGTCTCAGTCTCATTAGGAAACCTGTCGAACATCAAGTGAAGAAGACTTTTGTGGCGCAAGAATCTTTTTACGCCTTTTTTTTGCCCCAGAAAGTGACGAATCGAATCAGCCTGCAGGCCGCCATTCTGTTTTCTCAAACTGAATCTTGCCTAATTTTATAGTAGACAAATAGAGTGTAGAAGCTAGGTGATTAGAATTTTGAAAGTACAGCAGCTTTCCTATAAAAAGTTTAATGCAGGCCAACTGTAGTACATTTTTCTCCTTTTCTTTTCTTATTTGTACCGGTACCCTACTTACTTACAGCATTTCCTAATACATTTTAATGTTGATGCGAGTAGCGTGATACCTGTATTATGGTGAGCGATTTTGCTTAGAACGATCGAGATACTTAGTAGATTTATTATTATACATACTAGAGTCTAGTACTAGTAGTAGACACTGTGCAGCTTCACCTGCAAAAGATTAACAACATAAGTTGATAGATAGAGGCTGTCACTGTCAAGAAATATTGCCTACGGGGGCTCTAGTCTAGTACAGCCAATAGCAGATTTTTCTGAACTTTGGTGCGCACTCTCAGTGTGCAGTTTATTTGAAGGGGAAACATATATATACATAAATAGTCTATTATCTATATTGACATATTCATATTTATCTAAATTATCTACTGTATATTTGTATGTGTGCATGTAATGTACTGTCGTTTTTTTTTCATGCATTTGATGTAACGTCTTGAACTTGTTTTATCTCAAGAAAAGACGATAACGCTAAATAAATGAACATATTTTGAGTAGGATATTCTTGATAAACAAAGTAATTACAAAGTTTTGAGTTGCTTCCCTTAATTTTTTAAAATAGTTTTGATTGTCTTTCTTGTGCCACAAACTTTTATTCTGATGAGATCGTTGCTAAGGCTCGAGCGCGTTCTATAGTGTAGGGCCTATAAATATCTATGGTCGTGATTAATGATTGTTGTTGGCCTATTATAAAACCTGTAAATTCAATTCTCTAATTCCAATTCTTCACGAGAATTAAAGCTGTAAGTATATCCACTCTAATAATTCATGTGTAAACCTTATCATTAAGAATTGATTAAGACTCAACATTAGTTTCTAATACTAATTCAGCTCTTTTTAATAAAATTCCTCATGAAGTTCTTTTACGTTGATGCTAGATCTAGGTGCCATTTTCTTTCACCTTCGCTTTCACATGTCGTATCCGGTACCGCAAGCTTTTTGACGCTGCCGTATCAGACTTATGGATTAAGTCTGTTACGGTAAATAGTTATTATGAATGAATGAATGAATATATACTTTATTGTCCAATTTGGCACATAATTATGATTAGTTAGAAGAATCTGTATTGATCATATGGTAGCAGTGAAGATGTCTATTATGCGAACAGAAAACAGACCTCGACGCCGACAGCTACTTCAGCGCTCAAGGTCACCATGAAGGTCAAATAGGGTATAATTCATGTCCTCCTTGTCTACAACAATGTATTTCATTATCATATCGGGACATCGGCTCTGACTCTTCTAAAAGCACCAAATTTTGCCAGATAATGCCCTTTCGATTTTTGATGGGCGCGAAGAAAAACGACATCCGGGGTCGCTATAGTGCGAATTCCAATATAGCTGCAAACTGGATAGGACCGAATCACACATGTAAACAGACAGGAAAAGAAAACAAAGAAAGCAGATTTTCATTGGTCTTTTCATACTTATTACTATTACCAGTTCAGTTGACGTTCATTTCAAAATTCTGTTTAAAAAAAATATTGTTCGTTTAAATGTAGGGCCTAAACTATCTACTATCTTGGTACTTCTTCTAATATATTGCTTTCCCGTGTGTTACAACAATACATTCAAGCTACATGTAATACAGAAGGATGGGAAGAATAAGTTGGACCCAGAGACTGACAAATGAAGAAGTGTGTCATCACTTGTCTGTCACTGTCACACCAAAATTGCTGTGGCACGTACGGAGCAGAAAGTTACAGTTACAGTATTTCGGACACGTTAACTTGGCACCAATCAACATACAAACATGCACTAGAGGGAAGGGTAGAAGTAAGACACAAGAGAGGCAGACCATAAACATTATTGGTGGATGACATCAAGACTTGAACATGACGCACACTGAGAGAATGCACAGTGGAGGCAAAGAACCGGAATGGATGGAAGGTCATTTCACGTCGACTTCTGAGGAGATGACAGATATGGGTAGATGGATGGACATGTACATGTATGTTCTTTTAAAAAGAGAAAGAGAGCACTGTCCTGTCCGGTCTTATCGTCTTTGTCGCGACTATTTTAGTAAAATTAAAATAGCAAAACAGTTTCTCACATGTGGAGGCACTGGAGAAAGAGAGAGAGAAAGAAAAAAAAAGAAGAGAGAAAGAAAGAATACAAAAGTGAAATAGAGAATGGGAGTAAAACGAAAGGGAGAGAGAGAGGAAGATAGGGGAGGGGAGAGAGAGAGAATTAGAGAACAAAAGAAAGTGAGAGAAAAAATGAAAGAGAGGATGAGGGGAAAAGAGAGAACGCGAGTACTATTACTATTAGTAGTAATACGAATTACGGAACTGGTTCAAAACAACAGTCGGGGTGAAGGCCGTTTGCTCTCGACCGCTCTCTTCAATGTCTTTATGGAAAGAACAATTATGACAGACGCACTGGATCGAAGGAAGACCACATAGGAACAGTTACAGTCAGTATTGGAATTGGAGGCAGGACAATCACACACCTGCGTTTTGCCGATGACATTAGCGAACTAGGCCTAGCAGCAGGAGAAGAACAGGAGCTCGCCAAATTAGTATTTAGTAGAGCGGCTTGACACAACCTCAGCAGCTTACGGCACGGAGATCATTGCCGAGAAAATGAAGCTGATGACCAACAACACCGATGGCATCAACACAGACACCAAGGTCAGTGGCGAAAAACTTGAGACCGTCAGCAGCTTTAAATATCTTGGTGGATCGGTCGTCTCAGATGTAGGCTCAAGACGAGACAAACAACAGCTGCGTTGACAAAACTGATGCTTATTAAATCACTTTAATCACAGGAACATCACGCTCAGTTCCATCCAAGATCAGACTGGTGCGTTCATTGGTCATTTCAATACCCTAATGCCGCCGTGGGCACTCACTGACGACAGCAGAACTGGAGAGAAGGATTCGGGCAACAGAGATGTCACAAGATCTATAGGACCCGAACCCGGGTCGCCCGCTTGGTAACCACGCAGCCCGTATAACCTTTAAACAACTAGGTACAATGTACTACTACTACCAGAGAGATTAAATCTAGTGTCTGTGGTACACTACTGTTGAAGGCAATGTGTGTGTTCCGTTGTATCTCAACAAAGCATTAGAGCTAGGGTTTCTCCAATCACCAGATGCGGTCAAGCGTAGAACTTAGGCCGATTACTTTACTGCTTCTTTAGTTAGAATCGGAGATTACCTTCAAGTTAAAGATTTGCCCTGACGTGGCGACATAATCAGGCCTGATCTATGTTGTTCCGCTTTCTTCTACATGGCGTTCACAAAATTTGGCTACATAGAGGATTAACATAGATTCTTCAACCAACTCATTTTATGCAATACAAGTGTCGATGAATACATGTTTTGAATAACAATATGCTATCTAAATCTATGCAATATGTAGTACAACCGTATATTTTTCGATACTCAATTTGATGCACCCGCTTATTGTGGACCTTCCATGGGATAATAAGACTTATTACCCGTTTTTCTTTTATCTTATTCTCAGATCATAGAGAAAAAAAAGACGAGAACAAAGGAATTCGCCCCACCCCCCCCCCCCCCCCTCCCCCCGATCCTCCATGTTCATGCTGGTCACGAGACACAGTGTCTTACTCTTAGATAACCTGATCACTTCAAGAACTAGCACCATAGTCATTCCTCCTTTGTGTGCAGTTGGTGTTTTCAAGGCCTGGTGTGTAATTAGACCTAGCTGTAACCTGGCACTGTATAGGCTGCCTTCTGTGTTCCCGATGCTTAGAGCTTTGAATTGAGCTCTGGCTTTGTTTGACGCAGTCTGATCCGCTGGCGTTAATCAATACCATAATCACCTGGCAGTGCAAGGAGGAACGAAAACGGAACATAGTGCGAATCTTGACGTACATTTTAGCTTACCGGCGCTTTGGCGTCAATTTGTCAGACAATTTGTTAGATCCTTTCTTACGTACTGGTGTTTTTGGAACAGTCGTCAATCTGTCAGACAGTCTGTTAGATCCTTTCTTACTTACTGCTGTTTTGGAACAGGATCGCTTCAAACCACGACAGTTTTTGTTCTTCTGTTTTCTAGGAGAGTGCTAGTGCTTTGGGATACCGTGACAGGGAACTTACAAAGTTCAGAGACAGAGAATTAGAGACAGCTAGAGATAGAGACAGGCACAGAGCGAGTGAGAGAGGCTGACAGAAGCATAGAGATAACGAAAGAACGACAGATCAAGAGATTAAAAAACACACAACACAAATAGAAAATAAAGGAGAGAAGCCAATGAAGAGAAGGAGAGACATCTTTCTCCAACGAACCCATGCCAAGGCTTAGATTAGAGACCAAACGTCAACGACTATAAATAACTTTCGGCAACACGGATCTAGATTGCTGATTAACTGAGAACACAATTTCTCCTCTTTCAAAGGATTCTACTCCAGGAGTATTCGTATCATTCTGTCACTGAACTGCACTTTCCACCCTTGTAGTGGTGCTTGTTGGATGTAACTGTTTACAATAACAATGTTGAGGACTTCTGAAGTATGGTACCAGTGGACACAAAACAATGCCTTCAACTTTTAGATAACCGTCTCTGGAGATCCAAAATGGACCAGCTTGTTGTAGTTGTAGACAGAGGATGGTATTTTTGTGAATGAGGAAAGGTACGTATCCCTTTTCTTTCGTTTTTTTCCTTTCGAATCCCACTGTGTGGGCTCAAGCCGCACAACAGTAATATTACAACTGGTACATGTACTACTACAAATACAATACAATGGCATACACAACAAACTTACAGCACATAAGTCATTCGATCAAACTACTACAGATCAAGACAAACAACATTCTCATCAAGCCACTGATAATAATATACTCGTATCATCATTGGGACTTATTCTTAATCAAAATGCTTTGTGAATAGATATGTTTTCAACTTCTTTTTGATTACATGTAGACTTGATTGATACCTAAGTTCCTGACGGAGGGAATTCCACACGGATGGACCATAGAAGGAGAATGCTCTCTCTCCATATTTTTTCAGTGAGACTCTTGGTGTAACAAGGTAATTAGACTTTCTCGATCTTAGAGAGCGTGATGGAGCATATGGCATAAGCAGTTCTTTTATATATGGAGGAGGGACGTTGTTAAAACTTTTGAAACAGATCAATGCTAACTTGTACTCAATCCTTGCTCTGATTGGGAATCAATGGAGCTTTTTTAAAAATAAGGTGGTAACATGGTGACGTTTTGGTTGCTTAAAAATCAACCTGGCGGTGTTGTTTTAGACACGTTATAATTTTGATAGTTTGTCTTCGGCAAGACCAGCAAACGAGTTGCAATAATCCAGGCGTGAGAGAATACATGCGGATGTAAGCCTCTTCAGTGCATCATTGTCAAGATATGGTCTTAACTGTGACATCATTCTTGTTTCTATATGTTATCATAAAGCACGAAACTAAGCAGAATGTAGTTTGACGTTTTGTAAAGCTGTATTCTCACTTTGATTTTCAAAGTTCTCTCACAATGACCAGCCCCCAGCTGGCTTGGATTCTACCTGCTGTGGGCAAGCCAATCTTCTTCTTCTTCTTCTTCTTCTTCTTCTTCTTCTTCTTCTTCTTCTTCTTCTTCTTCTTCTTCTTCTTCTTC